>JAMKCH010042691.1:0-70158 GCA_023653785.1 Ophioderma brevispina | reverse complement strand
TTCACATTTTACATGGTGAGTGCTTTTAACCCCCCCCCCCAGGTCTACCACTCTTCTTACAATATTTCTGATTGGTTCATTACATGATATAGCATAATATAACATCTTGAATAACCAATCAAAATAGACCTATATCTATACAAATCTAAAGATTTTTTTACTATGTCTCTGATTGGCTAAATACATAACAATATAAACCTGTATTTTACCAATAAGGCCATTAGACCTTGGAGGGTTAAAGGAAGATGACCCGATTTATCTATAAATTTCTCATTTTGAGAGAATGTCCTTCACCCTCAAACCCTATCTGTAAAGTTTCGTGCTGATATTTCAACCCGTTTTGATGTGAGGTAAGCCCAATAGAGTACTGTGTATATTATTATTGGTCAACCAAAATGGGACACATTTTTGCTCATAACTTTCAAAACAAACATCCTTTAGCTGTAAGATTTCACAGGGTAAATGAGAACAATAGTAGCTTTCTACTGATATCAAAATCTTGACTACTTCCGGTAAAATCTGGGGTCTCTGGGGACAAGGCCCTTTAATGCTGAACCATCTACTTACTACTGCTAAAGTTAATAAGCCAAAAGCAAAGTACTATAACTACTCGGGTGTATAAACCCCTATAGGTCTATGACCACCTCCAATTTTCGGTAGACGTTTCATATAGAAGTCCCAAGTATGCAAATGAGGTTTGCCATTTATTCCATCAAGCGCTACTGCACAATATCATACAGCACATGATGGAATCAATAGAGGTCTTCCACCTTTCGGATTAGTGGCCATCTTGCCGGGAATGGTAAAGCCCATTCCAAATTTCTGGAGACTTACTAAATCTAATGAACGATATGCATGTTGGATATGTATGCATAAAAGTATGGGTCACACTTCAACGGCGGTTCCAGGATTTGAAAAATGTCAAAATTACCGGGGGGCTGAAAGGCTGTAACTGTTTCAAAATAGCTAAAAATGGGCTGATTTTGCAAGAATTTGCAGAATTACCGGGAGGCGCGCGCCCCCTCCGCCCCCTCCCTGGATCCGCGCCTGCACTTTGAATAGCACAAGTACTTTGAGGTCGGGTATTAAATTGATCTGAATGAGGAATACTACAGGAACTAACACTTTTTGTTATAGGTTATGCATGAGTGAGGTGAAAGACCTCTATTGAAATACCTCATTTGCATACTTGGGACTTCTATATGAAATGTTTACCCAAACCAAGCTCAGGTGGTAATTTTGCCATTCACGACTTAATTAACATGCATGGCAGAGATTTCCTCGCACACAAATTTGCAACATTTTAAAATTTGAAACTGCTCTGGTTCCATCATGTAACATTCAAAGGCACTATCAGTGATTTGCTAAATCAGAAAATCAAATTAATTTTTTAAAAATCAGATTTACAGGTATCCTGACGTACCTTGCAAATGATAAGATCAGAAGCAATCTAATCAAATCAGATATTTTACTGTCCATATGGAGAGTTTCTACAACACATAATTGAATTTTTAAAGCGGCACTGGCACATTTTCACAAAATATGAAATTTCTTCAATTTGCTCTCAAATGATAGTCTAGGCCATTGGAAGAACAGAGATATATTTTACACATAAAAATAACATACCCCAAAACAGATAGGGACATTGATATGAGGATAAAGACATCCAGGTAATTTGTAGGCCAACTTTTAAGTTTTCCATAACTTTAATCAACAAATGTGTATATTACATGAATATTTTGACTCGTACTCACTGATATTAAAACCACAAAAGTTATAGACCCGTCAAACTGTGCAAATCGTGAGAAACATGCATACGGAATGTGTGTTCTTGTGTTAAAAGCCATTTTCGTCATCTGCTGAATCGTTCTGTTTACCCATAAGGAAGCTGATTTGGTCTTAATCATTTCGGGTGAGGCTTTGTATATAAAAGCTTTACAACCATGCAAAAATATCGATTTTGAAACCTGAAACCTTGATTACTTGTGAGAATTCTAGATTTATCCTTCACTTTCAAGCTATTCCTCTCAAATTTAAAATATTTTGATTCTTTCGGGTGATTCACTGATAGTGTCTTTAAAGCAATAAAGCAGGTTTTTTTTAAAACACCCCCAATTTTTTTAAAATTTGAGATTTTGCACAGTTGTATTGGTAATTGGCTAGTAAACTATATGTGAATGGTAAAGCTCTATGCATCGCATAAGAAGGAATTATGTAATTAGAATAATTAATATCGAATCCCGATAATTCAACGGCTGCTAAAAACATCATTCCAATATGAAATAGCCGGGAAATAGCGCCTTGTTCATGTCAACGCTCATCCGTTAGCTGTTCCATTGGTTCACACAAGTCAAGTTTGGATTGTGCTCTTTCATAATGGGCAGACAGAAATTTCACATTTCCATGCAGCACTGACACTGAATTAGGATCAAGGATCCCTGAATCTAATTACAAAATACCTTCTTTTATGATGCATGCATATTTTTGAGCATTACCATTCACAGGTATAGTTAACTAGACCAATACAAACAACTGTATGCATAAATCTCACTAATTTGAAAATTGCGGGCACTCTTAAAAAATGTGCTATTATTGCATTAAAGGCCGACTCGGATTTTGAAATATAATTTGTGTTTTAATTGAAAATAGTCAACTGGAACTAAAGATAGTCACCTAAAAAGCTCAATTCCAAAGGTTGAGATGAATCTGATTTTTTGTTTTGATGTAGTAAATATACCGTGTGTCCCAAAAAAAATGCAACACTTGGTGGCAGGCGCCATAAGTTTTGAACAAAAGCACGTGACTACTTATTCTTTGTTGTAAAGTAAGATGGGACTGTTAGCTAATATCCCTGAAAAGTTCATAAAGGTAGAGTCAATATTTTTTAAGATATTATCCCAGAAAATCAAGTAACCTGCAGGACCCATTTAACCAAATTGAAGAGCTATTACATGTAACTACAAATACGGCAATGTACGTTTTGCACCCAGAACCACCAATATGAATCTCTAAGTCCAACCACCATTTTCCCCTTTTTAAAAAGACAGGTGCTGCAACAAATATTAACATATGAATGTTTCCATTGGTAATAACAGCTAAAAATATGCATTTTAACACATTTAAAAGATCGAATTAGGAATGTATGATCATTCATCATCATTTTGTGACAGCACACAAAGAGTTATTTTCACCCAAAATTTAATGACAGAATGAATACTGATAATGTTCATGTTGTTATTGAGTTTTGTGTTGAAAGCATAGGTTTTACTTTCATAAAGTTGAGAATGTAACATTATTTTCAGTAACAAGCAAGTTGCAGCCCAGTGCATTTATCATTTTATGTAATATGGGCTTGTCAATGACTTAGTCATAGTTTTATATCTTCTTGAAACATTATTTTATCACCAATAAATTAATGTTTTATTATTATCAGTTAAATAATAATTATGTAAATGCAGTCATTTGATCCAGTAGAAGTTGTTCTGCAAAAAATTGGGCAAGTAAATGTTGATTGCAATCAATATTGTATTTGCCATTCTTTTCTTCATTGCCAGTCTTGTGGTTAACCAGCTCCTCATTTTTGTAAAATGGGTTCTGCGGGTTACTTGATTGTTGGGGTCATATCTTAAAAAGTATCGACTCTACCTTTATGAACTTTTCAGGAATATTAGCTAACAGTCCATCTTACCTTACAACAAAGAATAAGTAGTCACATGATTTGTTCAAAACTTATGGCGTCTGCCACCAAGTGTTGCGTTTTTTTGGGACACACGGTATAGTACAACATTGCTATAGGATACTTATAACAAGAATTCTGGATCTGGAATTTTATAACAAAGTTGTGATTTTCTATATGAAAGACTTCGATTTGAGCTAAGCTATTTCACAGTGATTAGTATATGGGCAAGCATTATGTATATGCAAAAACATGATTTGTTTGAAAATTGAGGGCGTCCTCCTTGGGAAATCTCTGAGTCGGCCTTTAATGGGGACAGCTTGCATGCTTGCTTTGCTTTGCTTTGAGGAACAATACATAATGGAAAGTAAAACTTTTCATTTGTTATTTTAATGGTTATTTGCTACAATAGACTGTTATCCAAGTGAATAATACACTCTTAAAACAGTATTCAGGGATGGGTCATTATTTAAGCTGGGGGGTGGAAAATTTGAGATGGAATAAGAAAAAAATTTACATGGGGAACTTTAAAAAATGTTTAAATGGTGAAATTTATACAATCAGGGGGATGCAGCAAAATTTTTGAACAGAAGTGAAGGGGAAAAGCAATTTTTTTTTTTTTGCTGAAAAAATTCAAATTACCCCCCCCCCCCACCACGCAAAATAATGACCGCTTCCTTATTGGAATTTTTTCCAATATTTGTTCCCAAGTCCTAACCCTTCCCCTGGTATAAACCCACCCCTATTTTGTAGTAAAATCTTACATTCCTCTTCCTTTCTCTCTCTCTCCTTTACACAATACAAAAATTATACATTTAAGAAATGATTGACCATCGATTTCAAAATGTGCATCGACTTTGTCATGCGAGGACGCCCCTGAAATTCCTCTTTCAGTAAGTTGCGTAAGCCATTAGGCCCATCTCTGTCAAAAACAAGACGAAGATGGTTGTAATCAAGTCCAGAAGCAGCAAAATTTTTGGCTAGCATATCTTTGCTTACACTTCCAGAAAGGTATGGCTTGAGTGTGCTCAGTCTGAATTGTGTTTTAGCATGGAACGCAACATTTTCCATGGCAGATTCGGTGGTGTACACATGCCTTGACAAGGTCTCAACTGGGATCTTTGCTTCTTGAATCAGTCTTAGCAATGCTACAGCATCTTGCATTGCATTGTGACTAATAAAGGTACCTTTCACAAAGTATTGATATAGAGAATTTTGGGAGTAGGATTTCAGATCTGGATGGAAGCTCTTGAAAGCAGGCAAACTGTCCATGAAACCAGCTACAGTAGTTTCAAACTTCCCTTGGAGACCACATTGTTGAACTTCCCTGATGATAACTCTCATGTCAAAAGCTCTTGCATTGTGAGCACAAAGAACAGGCCTTTCAGTGGTACTGGTAGTATCTAATGAGGAAATAATGATCAACAGGATATGAACTAATCAATGGTACATGTAATGTGTTATTTATTTTTCATTAGAAATTTGTGTTTGTGTGTAAATACCCATTCAAAAGCAGCATTTTCAGCATTTATTTTAAAAAATCAAGTGATCTCTTAATGACCTTTGACCTTAAATCTTGGGTACCCCATAACTGGCATAAGAAGAATCGTTCCGAGCAACGTACCCACTTTTGTAGAAGAAACAGCCTATAACCTTGAAATCAATAACAACAAATGACCTCTTGATAACCTTTGACCTCTTCCCTGAATATCCAAACTGTAAGAATCATTTTAATTTTGGTGAATGCCAATCTATTTCTGAAGCAACTTTTTGATCACTTTTCAACATGCACCTATGACATTAATGGCTTCTACATGACCTTTGACCAATGATCAGGGATTATCCTGTGCTATGTTGGTTAATGTGCAAAAAGCAGTTTATTCTCTGCATGCTTGGATTGTTCTGGACAGATCTGACCAAGTTAACTTATTGACCTCCCATGCAAGTGCCCCATCTTACACAATAAGCCAATGTGACCCCTAGATAATCCTTAACCTAATATCGAAACTCCACATGACCAAAATTGCCCATCTGCAGAAACTTTGGTGAATGCCTGCAGATATCTAAGCAAACAATTTTAAAGCAGTTCTATGCAACGACCTGAAATGGCCTCTAAATGACCTTTACCCTCTTACCCAATGTGACCACTGTTGAAGGATTATTCTGAACAACTCTGATAAATGCCCATTGAGAATTTTTACAATTGCCTCAATTGTCCCTTACATGACTCTTAGGTGTATCCTTTTGGTGTAAGACCAAAGTGGTGTATTAAGACTTGGATGAAAGAAATCAATTAAGCCTATACAGAATAATATAAAGCCCATAAACACCATTCAACTCTATACATGTCTAATTATTTCGTGAAGAAATTACATAAAGGAATAACCAACTTTTAACTCTTATACTTGAACATTCCATACAACTCGCTAATAAGGATCATCCTGGACAATATAGAATAATGCGTACTGGTCCTGCTTTGGAATCTGAAGAGACCAGGGGGAAATTTGGAAGGCTGAAGGGAACATGGCCCCTCTTTTGATAATCAAAAAGTTTATGCTGTGTGCTTTAAAAGTTTACTGTGAGCAAAGTGAGATGCAGGGGGGAAGGACGCCTGATGTTCGATACTAGAGTTGGGATTTTGTAGGTTGCCGAGCTCCTATGGAGCTCTATGGAAAAATCCCTAAATTGGCATTAATATGCCCTATTGATTTCTCCAAAACTGCTTGATGAATTCCTTCAATTTTTACCATACGGCAAGAAGACATCATTTTAATCAATTTTGTTCTAAATTTGGAGAAAAATGCATTTGAAAATTCAATTTTCGCACAATTTCAAAAATCCCTAGACTGCTAGAACGTTATTTATTCAAATTTAGTCTCATTCTCATGTATTTGGGGTCCTACCATGAGCACGATCGTATACAAACATACATGAGAATACCGCGCTCATGCAGCACAACGTATACCCGACATATTGACAGGACCTGGCTCATGTAGAACCACATTTTGATCTAATTTCCTTTCCAAGACCTGATTTGTCATAGTTGATCGCATGTTTTCGTGAAGTTAACGTATAGGATTCATTTTATGGGTGTGACTTCTTTCAGCAAACCGTTTTCGCACAGATATGACAGAAAAATGACCGTATATTTTTCGTAAGCCTTTAACACCATTTAATCTATATACATTGTTTACTGGGTATTTATATATAGTGCTAATTTTCTGTATTGCCGTACGTATTGTTACACAGGGATGCCAAATCCGACCTTCCCCCGGCGAGCTGAAAAAAAAAAATCCAACCCCTTGTTTCACAGAGGTTCTGTATCTGCTCCTGGAGACCAGGTACTAACAGGAAAGTCTGTGTTTGTAAATGCCAAGGTCACATCTATAATATATATATTTCCCCTTACTAATTTGCAAAATATTTTGGCTGAAATCTGTTTTGTTTGAAAAAAAATATGGTAATAATAATAAAATTTGATAAACAATCTATGGACAGATTGCATGTAGGTTTGAACACTTCATAATGATCAATGTTCAAATATTGGTTTCTGTTGATGGAATGAGTATATTCTAAATGATATAATATATAGTAAAACTTATCATTTTATGTATAAATAGCATTATGTATTAAAAAGTGTTACAGATTATGTGTTTAAACTCTGCACACTTTTTTGTAAGGGCATTTACCCCCATTCTCCCACATAAGACTGACCCAGGGATCACCCAAGGGGCATTGAATAACATCGGTTGGGTCCTCTTGAAACTTGCGCTATGTGACGACCTACTTTGGTTGAAATAGCTCTTACAGAAAGGAAGTTGTGGCAATTGATGATTCTGATATTTCTCCATCCCTATATTTTTTTTATGTCAAGGCTAATCTAGGCATTAACAGCAGTTATCTAATTAGTAACACTGATGGATTGGCACCAAGAAAGCAATTAACCTCCTTTTGAAACTCTGCAAGTCCTGGTTTGATGCTACATGAGCAGGAAGGGCATCCCATAAGCCTACAGAGAATGGGAGAAATGATCTTCTGTGGGAGGCCAAGTGGGACCTTGGGACTTTCACAGCAAGGTCATGAGACCTGAGGCTGACTGAGTGCCTAAGGTGAGGATCAACTGAAAGCAGCTCAGGTAGCAGCTGGCTGAGGAGATCTGGTGCTCGTCCATAAAACATGCGGTGGAAAAGAGTGACAATTCCAACTGCCCTGCGATGACCAAGTGGCAGGCCTTGGGGGAATACCTTCAGGATATTGAATGACATAGGTAGTGGTATCAACCAATAAGCTACAGAATGAACAAGTTTGGTTGCAATAGCTATTACAGAAGGAGAGCACTCCCTGGGTATTGAATGACATGGGTAGTAGGGTCATGTGATAAGCTAAAGGATGATCATGTTTGGTTGCAATAGCTATTACAGAAGGGGAGCACTCCCTGGGTATTGAATGACATGGGTAGTAGGGTCATGCGATAAGCTAAAGGATGATCATGTTTGGTTGCAATAGCTATTACAGAAGGGGAGCACCCCTGGGTATTGAATGACATGGGTAGTAGGGTCATGTGATAAGCTAAAGGATGACCCGTTTGGTTGCAATAGCTATTACAGAAGGGGAGCACCCCTGGGTATTGAATGACATCGGTAGTTCTTCTTATCGTGTCCAAACACTGTGGTTCTCAAATATGATCCAGCCAGTGATGGGTGCAACGTCTGCTGCTTCACTGAATTCCGCAAGGTCTTGTTTGTGCATTGTTGCTCCGGCATTGGCCAGACCACGAGATTGTTCCATGTTTGTGGTGCGTTCTATAGACAACAAAACGGTAGTTACAGTGTCCTGATCTGCTTCCAGGTAGCCCCACTTCTGCAAGGAAACCTTAGATCGGCAGGTTCTGGTTCTTAATTTGTTGAGGCATCGCCATTCAGCCCATTAGGACAGCTTCCAGGTGGAGATGCTCACAGTTCAATACCAATAGATGTTACTTGGTTGATGGCAAGTCTTTCTTTCCACAAGGCGACTCCTGTTTCAAGAGGTTGGACTTTGCCTAAAAACCTCTCTGGATTTAAGGCGGTTGGCAGCAGGTATCTGTCCATACATAGGGTGGCTTTCACATTAGATACTTGGCAGCTACCTCTTGCATGCTCGCTACGCTACGACGGATGTCTGGTGGAGCAATTCCTGCTAGGATGTTAAGTTTTTTTCCTCCGTTGGTGTTGGACGGAGGCATCCTGTGATAAGCCGGCAGGAGGCATTTAACGCTGATCAAGCTTCTTCTTGCATTGGTTGTAGTCTCCCCAACAGGGCTGGCATACTCTGCACATGAGTAGCACAGGGCAAGTGCCATCGATCTTAGGGTATGTGGGCGAGCACCCCACTTGTGCCAGTGAGTTGTTCAAGATGTTATTGTGTGAACATACTTTACTCTTCGTCTTCTCGATGTGGGTCTTATAAGAGAGAGAGTGCGGTCCAAAGGTAGACAGGGTTATCACAGTGCTCCAGGTGTGTACCACGACCAGGAACTTTAAGCTGACGTTGGCTTAACGTTGCGTACATGGAACGCACACAACCTGTGTCCTTAGATGGATTTGCATGTATGTACTTTTCCTCTTAATAAGGAGTTCATCCAAAGCTTGGAGAGTCTCGTCTTCAGCAACTGTGAAGTCGGCATCATTGTGCACTAATTCCAGATCGTCTGCATAAATACAACGTACAGGTTCCTGCACGCCTAGGTTGGTCGTTGGTATAGATTTTAAACAGAAGAGGTGCAAGCACACTCCCTTGAGCCTAGCCTTCGCTCTTCCTTCGCTCCTGCTGAACAAATACATCCTGTTGCCAGCAATCCTCGGATAATCTCATCAAGCGGATGTCCTTGGTAATTTCCAGAACTCTTATGGATTAGGCATCTGTTATTAACAGTGTCGTACGCTGTTGATAAGTCGACGAACACAGCTCCGTTACCATACCTTCTCAAACCATCCTCAATGTGTTGAGTTAGGTGAGTACTGGCTTGTTGTTGATTTGCCTGGTCGGAAACATGCTTGTTCTAGTATGACGTGTTCGTCTATCACGGTGCAATACGATGGAGCAGAGACGTTCAAAAGCTTGTAGTATGGCTGAGGATTGATTGGGTCTGTAACTCTTGGGATTGGAATTGGGTATATTGGTTCATTTGATAATCTAAAGGAATTAGCATGTTTTGGTTGCAATAGCTACTACAGAAGGGGAGGCACCCCCCGGGTATTGAATGACTGGGTAGTGATCATGCGATAAGCTAAGATGATCATGTTTGGGGGGGTTTGCAATATATTACAAAAGGGAGCACTCCCTGGGTATTGATGACATGGGTAGTAGGTCATGTGAAATGCTGCAAAATGACCAAGTTTATTGATGGTTCAATTAGAAACCCTTTCAATCCCTACCTTTTTGTAATCCCATCCAGTCCAGAAACCCAGATGCATTCTAATGGGATGTGGTTTCTACTCTTCTTCCCTGTGTTTTAGATAGCGTTGGTTGCCTATTGACACAACTTCAATTCCTGTTAACTCAGTAACTTTGGGGGAAATGCCTCCACTTGGAAGAACATACCTATTGTAAGTGGCTGCTCCATTACATGATGTTGCCCCTATTTGAGTTATTTCTGAGTGTGCCCCTGTAAAGGATGTAACAAGTAGATCAATGACATTCAGTGCCATACACAAACCAGATCTTACCATCCGGGGCTGGTATTCTCAAAGTTTAAAGGTGCAACGAGAGATTTTGAGGCACCCAAGTATTGTGTCATAATAGTAATTTCATATAGATTAGGCCTTCAATAGATTTCTTACCAGAAATGTCTTAAAAGAGAGAAAAAAAGTGATTCTGATTTGCTTATATTTCAATATAAAACATAGGCTAAATTTTGTATTTGCTCCTATAAGAAATAAGAAATCTCACAATTTTTGTACCAAAGAAACTTTTCCCACCTTAATCCTTTCAGATGGTGATATTTTCTGATGGAAAGCTTTACATCAGGGCAAAAATCGGTACTTTCAATTTTTAAGGGACACATGTGAAATCTCTTGTTGCACCTTTAAAGTTAGACTCCTTTGAGTACTGGCCCCATTTTTTAGGGTAGATCATTAGCTTGAACAACCTATGGATAACGTTGTTACATAATGTTCCATCAGGCTATTGCAAATTACTCATTGGTACTTAATTCAAGATGGATCCATTTTTTGGGGGGGGATCCTTTTATATTTCTGATAGAATTATGATTCTGTATGTGTACAAAGACCTTTAACCCCATGAGGTCTACCAGCCAATTTTATTTTTACAGGCATGGTAAGAAGAGCCATGTTTCTACAGATGTATAGGATGTCTATTTTGATTGGTTACTAAGAGGTTATATCATGTATTGGGCCAATCAGAGATACTCTAAGAAAAGTAATAGACCTCAGGGTATTAAAGGGGCATTTCGTGATCCACAGCCTCCCCCGAATTACCTAAAAGATGTTGAGATTTTTATATCATCTGAACCGTTAGCCTTACTAATCCATGTGTGCATGCCCAATCTTATGTGCAAATTCGGTCGAATCTGTAAGAAATTCGCAATTTTGTATTTTCCTGTCCATAAACGGACAGAAATTACAGCACAGTAGCCTATGGGACCGTGGGAAACAAGCATTGCTCATAACACAAAACCGCAAGATCGGGATCAGCTCAAATTTTGGCAATAGGCTTTTCTCAAGGATATCTAGTGATCAATGAATAAAACAGAAGGTGATGAAATCACGAAATGCACCTTTAACCTTGAATGTACTGCTACCTGTGGCGCTTCAATGGGAACATGTACACAGCGCGACTAGTGCACAAGAAATCTTCTCCTTAGCGTATCCACAAGTCATTGGTAATGGCTTGTGGTGGTGTCAGGATTTATTCAGCTGAGTAAGCTGATCCGGGGCCGCGTGTATCAATCATACGGACGCTCCTAACATGGCCCACTTAGTACCAGAAATGCAATGATTGAAAAAAGAAATTGCAATCTAGAAGTACCAATGAGTAATTCTCTTGGATTGAATCAAGGATTCAACATTTTCTATCACTGGGATTTTGAATAATTCCTAAAATAAAGTATAGGACACATGAACTGGATACATTGACAGCCTACTCACATTTGAATAGTGTTATCATGCTGTGTTAAAGGAATAAATAACTGACCACACATTTCAAAAGAAGAACACTTTCAATTTATAAAAATTCTGAGGATGAGTTAATGTGTCAAAAGAACGTGGGGTTAAAACAAACACTGACTCATCACAGATCACCGCTGTTTGAAAGTCTCATTTGTTATAGAACACCAAATAAAACACAAAAATTAGCGCCCAGCAGGCATAGTTTTGACAACTGATTTGGATTATTTAGTCCACTAACTACATCCTCTGCCAATTTTACGAAATTTCATTGCGGGCAAGTATGTTTTTTCTTAAAAATCTAGTTTTCCATGTCTTTCTATGGTGAATGTGCATATAGAGGGTGCTATAACATACAAATGGTGACCTTTGTAGGCCTATATGGCAAGATTCCCGCAATGGATTTGTCTGATTTTTGCGGAGATAATAGCTCTTGCATGGCCCTACCTATATCAGTTGTCAAAATTGTGTCGCCACTGCTTACAATTCTTCTAAAAATAAAAGAGACAATTTGTATGGGGTCAAACAGCTGTGAGATTCATATTATTGCCTATCCTGGTGTTCACTAAACCTAATATTTATTTATATTCTCTGAATACCTACCACTTCCTGCAGTCTCCAAATCAAACACAATGATCTTCATGTCATTAGTTGCATTAAGGTTTTGCAGGGCTGGCTCCCGTTCTGGTTGTGGTATCTTAATGTCATCATCAGATTTCACCTGTGTGTATACATCAAAGGGAAT
The DNA here is from genome assembly GCA_023653785.1 of Ophioderma brevispina. NCBI lineage: Eukaryota > Metazoa > Echinodermata > Ophiuroidea > Amphilepidida > Ophiodermatidae > Ophioderma > Ophioderma brevispina. The sequence continues at coordinate 57,572 of JAMKCH010042691.1, read as the reverse complement.
ATGGCCTCAAAATAGTCCAACTACAACTTCCTTAAAAGTATATGATTTATTGCCTACTGTAATGAGTTTTAATTTTAAAAAAACACTCAGAAACAGTGTAAGCTTAGCTGCTTTGGTGGATATATATTGCTAGAAGAAACTCTTATTCAAAGCTATAATTTTACTCACTTGAGTGTTTGGAATATAGCACTATTCCTTTTTATGAACATGATGGTCTATGTGTTATTGTTATTGGTCAGAGACCACCATCACGACACAAGTCACATGGTAGTCACTGATGCAATAAAGAGTTACAAGCAACAAAAAGTTTGTCACAGGTCCAGTCCCAGTTGACATCACTTGGTTTGGTCCTGAGGGAAATTCATCAGAGATTACTACATGTCTTGTATCTTGGCGTGATGTTCTCTGACCAATAACACATCAATCTCCACATCATTGCATGAGTGAACAAGAACTAGCGCAGTAGTGCTACATACCAAAAGCTCTCGGGTGAGCAAAATTATAGGTCTCCAAAAAAGGAGATTCAAGTGGCTTTTCAAGTGAGCCAAACAAAAGCATTGTGAATAGCACCTATAGATGGTAAAGAGCTTAATCTCTCTCCTTCCCTGGTGTAACTACATTTCAAACCTACATCCCTCTGTTGAGGACTCTGATGTAGTCTACCACAGGGGCCTATAAATTTCAAATAGAACTAGGCGATCACCCAGGTTTCGTGGATTACCTGATTACCTGATTTTTCCCGATCACCTGGCTTTCTTGCCCAGATGGATGACCTCTACATAACCTACAAATTGACCTCTAGATGATCTCTGACCTTTTGGGTCACTCTGAAGCTCTGATAACAAACGTCAGACTGTCCCCCTACCTTATGCCAAATATCAGGCCCATATGTCAAAGCATAAGGAAATCCACTTTATGTGTGACCTTTGACCTATGTGTGTGACCTTTTACCTCAAATTTGTTTTGCGCGCAGGTCAGCAGTGCTTTTGGCCAAATTTGGTGGTTATAGGGCATTTCTACACAAATTGACCTCTAAATGACATTTGACCTTTTGGGTCATTCTGACACCCTGATAACAAATGTCAGACTGTCCTCCCTTACCTTCATGCCAAATACCAGGCCCATATGTCAAAGCATAACAGAATCCCCCATGTGTGACCTTTGTCCATGTGCATGACCTTTGACCATAGATTTGATCTATGCTCAGGTCAGAAGTCCTTTTGACCAAATTTGGTGATCACAGGGCATTTCTCTGAAAATTGACATCTAGAAGAAAGTTGACCTCTTGAATAACAAAGTTAGACTGTCCTCCCTACCTTCATGCCAAATATCAGCCCAAATGTCAAAGCATAAGGAAATCCACTTTATGTGTGACCTTTGACCTATGTGTGTGTGACCTTTGACCTTAGATTTGTTCTGTGCTCAGGTCAGCAGTCCTTTTGATCAAATTTGGTGGTCTCTGCAAATTGACCTCTAGAAGACCTTTGATCTTTTGGGTCATTCTGACACCCTGATAACAAATGTCAGACTGTCCTCCCTTACCTTCATGCCAAATATCAGGCCCATATGTCAAAGCATAAGGAAATCCACTTTATGTGTGACCTTTGACCTATGTGTGTGACCTTTGACCTCAGATTTGTTCTATGCTCAGGTCAGCCGTTCTTTTGACCAAATTTGGTGGTCAGGGCATTTCTATGCAAATTGACCTCTGGAACCTTTGACCTTTTGGGTCACACTGAAACCCTGCAAACCAAGGTCAGACTGCCCTCCCCTTCCTTAATGCCAAAATTATATCAGCCCAATATGTCAAAGCGTAATGAAACGCATAGCCGGACCGACAGACTCGCAGACAGACAGCTCTCATTTTTAGTAGTATACATATTCGGAAAAGCTTCATTTGAAGAAACAAAAAACACCCTGTGTGTAAAATTTAGGTTGTGCCTTCTACAGAGGTAGTATGGTTTCAGAATGGAATAACCCCATTAGATAACTCCACTAAAGTATAGATTCCAGATGGAAAAGCATGCAGCACATCCCTCTCTAAAGAAGATTTAATTAAAGTCGTCCAGAGAAGTAATATGGTATTTCAAATGAAATAGCCCATTGTGCAGCCAAGATCAGTGAAGAGCAATCCTCATAAATATTTCAATAGCATTCAAGAGGCCAGTTAAGATTTGATAGCAAATGTTTATTATTAGTATTAAGGTTTATCAGCGAAGATAACATCATCGTATGTTCATCAGCAAGAGCCATTTCAGCAAGAGCCATTGGCATCCTAAAGATGAAAACATCTTGACTTTAAATCAGTATTAGTTGTACTCAAGAGAGCAACACCTCATGACAACATGAGATAAGGTTTCTTTTGCATTTGATGCGACCTTACCTGTGGTATCCTAGTCTTTGTGCCATACTTTGTTAGAGGTGTGTCTTTTTTATCTGTCGATTCTTCTGCTGATTGTGACTCTCGTTGTTCCAATACAAAACCTCCTTTGCTATTTCCCTGTGCCTGAGAGAAGTATGAATGAAAAGCTCTTTACAATTCAAAATTTTCAGAGATCACATTATCTTCCTATACATACTTAAGCTATGCAAGCACTTCAGAGTTTTGAATTCTGAGCTTTGGGTATTCTCAAAGATAAAAGAAAATCTGACCAGCTGAGTCTCAGTCTACACAGACCAGGTTTTGGGAACTAGAATATCTCACCACATATTTTTAAAAAAGAGGTTTATCTGTATTAAGTTGAGTTGCCTGGCAAAATTTAAAAAAAAAAACAACAAACAGTTGTATCTTTAATATTATCATTTTTAAATACAGCTTCCTACCTTGTGCTGCTTAATCTCAATGGCATGCTGATGTCCCTCTTTCACTTGTATTGTCTCTGGGGATTCACCTGGTAGTGGGGTTTCTTGCTTTCTTTGCTTGCCTTTCATTCCCCTTTCCGACCTCTTTGATAGATGTGCTTGTTTCGTCAAATTGATGTCTGACAATACCACTGGATAAATGCCTAAATTATCCCCAACAGGTGTTGCTTTTTCTGCTGAAGACAAATCTGGAGAAGGCTTGGATCCATGATGAGAAGAAAGCTTGAGCATATCAAGGTGTTCTGAAACAGAAGCACTTGAAGCAGATTGCACATTATGTACTTTAGCTTGTGCATCTAGACCCAGAGGATCTAGACCAGCCATATATGTACCAACTTGATTGGGTGATCTGGCAGTGTCGTGCTGATCAGAAGGTAAAGTGGCATTGGGTGGATCTACAGTTGACTCAGCACATAGTTGTGCACTTTGTTGCCAGAGCGGAGCTGGTGCATTTAGAGCAAGCTTGGCTTGCTCAGATAATACCACTTTTTCCAATGTTGTTGGTAAGCAAGTGCTGTCTAGAGGACGAATACCAATTTTTCCTCTGTTTGAATCTACTAATAAGTTGATATTGCATTGATCAACAGTAGATTCAGCCGGGAACTGTTCCTGGTCAGGTGACTTCACATTATGTGGAACATTAGATATAAGGCTCGGTTTCATATCAAATTTAGCGCGTACTTGTACAGGTATTTTATTGCCTGGATTATGCTCAGTTTCTGCAGTACTTGATTTACCAACATCATCGTTGGCCGAACGTATTACTGGAATACGATGCCTTTCATTAATTGTAGTGTGTTGTTCATATTGAATAGACGAAGATTTACCTGAGTAATGATCAGCTGTTGGGCGTTTCCGCAATTCAAAACCTTCACAGGAGACACCTGATGGCACAGATTCTACAACTGCAAATATTTTATTGTTTTGTGATGTTTGATTGTAAGTAGATGCCACGTTGCCTTGAGCTATCATTTGTGTTTGAAGGAAATTTGAATTTCCTGTACAAATTTCAGTAGGTCTTTCTTTAGATTGTGGTGGCACCTTCTCAGTTGGAGTTGGTGTTGTGACAATTTGACGTATGGATTTCTGGAACATGGCTCTGCTTTCTGTCGGCAAAGGCTGTGCCTTTTGTTCATTATCAATATGTAGAGTAGTGCAAGAAGAGGGCAGAATATTCACTGCAGTGTGCTGTTGTATTGATCCGTTTTGAGGTTTTTGTATGCCTGTTGGATAGGTTTGTGTTGGACTATATGCAGTTCCGTGCAACGTTGAAAGTGACGCATTACTACCACTATCATTTTCTCTTGGTATAAGCAACGGTTGTGCCAGCACTTGCAATGCCTGCTGCATTTGTGATTGATCTTGCTTCACCTGTTGCAATTGTTGCTGTTGTTGCAGTTGTGTTAAATTTAGGCCTCGAAGTCGCCAATGTTGCTGTTCTTGAATCTCATTCCTTTGGACTTGCTCTTGTTTTAGCTGATATTGCCCATGTCTATAGGCTTGATTTGGTAACTTTTCCTGATGTATCTTTAATTGATGCTGAAGTAGTTGCTGTCTCTGGCTTTGCTGTCTCTCAGACAATTGTGAAAGCGGATGCCTTTGTGCCTGCAGCAGAGACACCAGAGTAGATTGTTGTTGTAGTTTTGGTAACTGCTGCTCTTGGGCTTGCTTGTTTTCCGGATGTTGTTTTTCCTGCACTAGTTTCTCTGGTGCTTGGTTTTCCCCTTGTAGCTGATACTGTTGTACTTTTGATCGTTGTTGACTGTCGTCATAAACCTGCTGATTTAAGGCTTGTTGGTGCCACGGAGGTTGTATTTGCACTAGTTCTAACGGTTGTCTTTGACCATTTACATTTTGCACATTTTTGGAATTAGTTGGAGCAGGAATCGAGGCTGCTGCACTTGATGTTGTTGTTTTACTTCTGGTCTTTCGGCACGCTTCTCCCAAAGCTGGCATGGTTGTACAACTTGGTGCTGTTTTAGCTGTTGGGTATGTTGTGCCTGTGTTTGCTGCGGTGTCTGCTGCATACGGACTTGCCACTGTTGTAGTTGCTGCGAATAATACTGCTGCTGATGTTGCTGATACTGCCGGGGTGTTTGTTGCAATGCCGTGTTCTGTAAGCATGGCAGATACAAGCCTGCGGCCGATGATGGTAGTGGTTGTCTCCAGTCACTTCTATTAGAGTTCATAAGCAGGTTAATATTGGTAGGATACACTCCAATCTGTGGACATTGACCAATATTTCGTTGGCTTTGTCGAGAATCTCCCACACTCCTCTGTTGTTGATTTTTGTTGTGCGGAATTATGCAATAAATATTTCCAATATTTGTTTTCTGATGACTCACAACTGGTTGAGTATTACTGATTACGTGAGATGGATTGAACACAGTGATGGTTCCTGTACTTTCAGCAATAAGATTTGGAGCAGCCTGAGTAGAAGAGCCACCATTCGGTGGTTTGCTGATAACGGTAAGAGGATTCTGTTGTATTCTTTCGGCAGCAACATTATTGAGTGTACTACATTCCATGGCTGATACTCTTAAATTATTTCCAAATGTAGAGGTCATTGGTTCTAAGTTAGTAGAATGCGACCTATATGTATGAATCTTTTCTCTTGGGATGACTGCATTGCCTTTCTTAGGGTGAGAATGAGGGCATGGAGAAACATGAGCAAGAAAGCAACTCTTTAGATCTGATTCATTTTGACATGTCAAATTCAAAGTCCCGGTTTGATTAATCTCCTTTGACTTGCTCTCGTCTATACTGGACTGTTGTATCTCATTGAATGCAGTTTTGCCAATACCTTTTCCTGTTTGTTTTCTCGTCTCCAGCTGTTATTGATTGGTTTGAAAAATTGGTGGTAGTTACATTCAAGTGGCACGTGGGTGCTGCAACGCAATCTTTGTGTTGGACTAGGTTTGTCATCTCATTTACTGTTTCAGTTTTCTATCAACATGTCTTGTGCTGGTAATGGCAAGCGAGGAACCAAATCAACTGTTTCATATTCATGTTGCTTTTTCCTGGTAGTCAGTTGTTTATGAGCAGGATATTGGCTTTGGAGCATTTTTGGGAGCCGAGCCTTAACTTTTTCCCTGTCTATAATCGTCTTGCTGTTGTTTGTACAATCTAGTAAAACTCGTGGCACTATGTGTCTGATGGTAGAGACATCCTTCTGTTCTCATTTGATTCCGTCAGGTTTGAAATGACTTGATTTCATTTTGACAATCCTTACTGCTTTGTTCGACTGTCAGCTGAGGTGCACTTGCAACTTAAAATTTGGCCGTTTGAAACCAACTCTAACACCTTCCTTTCTGTTCTTTTCTTGACAACGGGCTTGGGATAGACTTTTGAGTGACAAGATGTACTTTCGACTGGTATGATTGTCAGGGTACACACTTTCGGATGCAATCACGGACCTGTTCCTCGTGTTTGAAATATCACATCCTCTGTTGTCATGATATTCTGCTTTAGCTTTTTCCGCTTTTTCTGATGTTCTTTGAAGTTCTACTTATCTTTTCCATCTCTTCGAGCCGAATTATTTTTGAAGACACTGTGTTGTGGGCTTTGTTCTCTGGATATCTTCAACTGTGTTCCCTTAAAAGTTCTAACAACTGGTCCGGAATTGTCTGTCGAGTGTCTTGACTCTTGGGAATGTGCATACCATATCATCTCATCTTCATAGCTTCAATATCAGATAAATTAAATGGCATTTATGTGCTTTGAGAACTTCAGCTTCAATTGCAGTTGTCATTTTGTATAGCTCATCATTTTGATACCCACGTCTAAGGTATTTACACATTTAAGTGCATTCAGCTCACCGAAGTCTCCGATCGTTATGTCAACTTTTTGCAATCCTTTCTATGTAACGATAAACTCTTGCTCTTGTAACTTCGTACAATTGCACATGGATGTGTTTGCTTGAATGTTTCTCTTTTGAACACGACAGGCCATTTCATCACTAGTTTGAAGTTTCTTATTTCTGTTATCTATATTGACATCAGTAATTACATCGGTAAATTTCCCACTGTTATCATCCCACTGCACCAAATCCTCGCTTTTATTATCATATTTGTAATTGTTTCTCTTGTTTCCTCACGAGTGGAACTTCTAGATGGTGAATTTAGTTCTCTGGACAAGTTCTTTTCATGAATTGGCACTTTTCCACATGATGAACGTCTTCAAAGTTTAAATTTGGTGCTTTGTCTACATCAGAAAACTCTGTCAAGCTGTAACTTTGATTCTTTCTCATTTGCTTCGCGACCTTTTCTAAAAGATCTGCTTTGTTCAATTGTTGCTGGACTTGAAAGTGTTGAAGGAATTCTTTGACTTCTAATACATCTGCTGTAAATCCACTTTGCCGGGTAGCCCCGGTTTGAGTTTTTGACTTGCTTTTCAGTTTTCTTATTTACATTTTCTTGCTATTTAATGGTCTTTTACTGCGCTGTTTACTGGTGTTTTCAACCTCCTTCCATTGTTTCTGCTTTGGTCTCGCTGGGGTGAGTTCTGAGAGTCCTGCTTAATGTTCTATTTTGTGCCTAAATCTCTGCAGGATGGGGATGACGCTTTCCATTTTGAGTACTACAGATCAAATAAGACCAAGGGTACATGGTTTTTAGTATGTACATATTTTCTTGGATATTAAAATTATTCCAAAAAATATCAATCTATAGATTCTCTTTGTAATTTTCCGTTTTAAGCATTATCATTCACTCTAAATTTCGTCAAAACGGTCAAATGTTAATTGATACCGAATATGCAGTTATTTGGTCCTTCAATAAACATGAATAAAGGTAATATAAAGTGTTGACATGGCCTAATTACTGTTGCTACACTAAAATATAATTTTTGCATGTAAAGCATTTCTATTTAAAGTTGCATCTAACAGGTTTTAATTTTGTTTCAAAAGATGTTTTTCGCAGTCTGAAAGAAATATCTACTATGATGAGATTGCCTAATTAACAAAAATTAACCAAAAATGATAAGGAGCTCTCCATATTTTGCATATTATATGGATTATAAAAAAAACCAGGTTGTCTACAGAATGTACGGTATTCCTTTCATTGATAGGATTATATCGTGTGTCCAACAGAAAATCAGCAACGATCAAGTAAAAATGGTATGAATTCTTCACCAAGATAAACTGAAAAGGTTTTGATTGTTTCATTCGTTGGCTACTTCTTTAAGGACACACTATAATCATAATATCTGATTTTTCCACGGGCCACTGTGGGCCAATCAAAGTGGCGAAATGATAGGAATAATTATTAACTTGAACCTAGACTAGTGTTATTTTGCTGACATGATAAACGTTATTTTCAAACAAGAACATATTTAGGAATAATAGTTATACCAGCCTGGCTACCATTGTACAAATGCTTTAACAAATATTTCAAAATAAGTGTTTATACACTGTCACATTTTGAAAAGATGCGCCCTCGAATTTTTAAAACCCCATATTTTCTGCAGGGTTGCAATGCTTTAAGTATGTTAAAGAGGGGGGCCAGATTTAATCATGTAAGTTTTGCATCTTGACTGAAGGACTGACCCCAATACTCGATCTCAATCTGTTTCACGCTGATATTTCAATCAGTTTAACGCGATATTTCAATCTGGTTTGATAGGGAAGCTAAAAACGTAATTTTGTAAGCCCCATTGAATACTCTATAAGATAATATTAGTCGACCAAAATAGGGAACGTTTCGCTCCATAACGTCCAAACCAAACATCCCTTGGCACTAAGATTTCACAGAAGGATAAATGAAAACAAATTTTGACACATCGGTAAAATTTGGTGTCCCTGGGGACGAGGCTATTAGCTATAGGGCCATGGACCATTTGAACTATCACCTGAATGATTAGTCAAATGGTGATTTTTGTAATACAACCACTCCAGCGTGATTCTATGTAGAAAAACCTAGGTACACATTAACGTGAACCACAAGAAAATACACATTAGAGTCATTTGCTTTGATTCACGCTGTTTGGCCGATCCCTCCCCTTTGTGGGTGTGGAATCATATGAGTCACATGATTGTTCATGCAATAAGTGAAATTTTAAACACATGTAGTGATAAAAAAAAATATGCAAAAGTTTACAATGGAAGGCCAAATTACGGGAAATTTGGCATCATAATATGTGTACTCTGATACGGTACTTTTTGTATGTGAAATGTATTCTTTTCTTCCTAGGCATTATATCAATAATTTAAAAGCCAATTGGAGGAATTCTATAGGAGCCCGTGTCTCTTAAAGGGGCAACTGATGAGAGTTAAAATAACAGCTTGTCCCTCTAAAAGTCATGAAAATACTGATTTTTGCACTGATGTTAAAGCTTTCTATCAGAAATATCCCCATACGAAAGATTTAAGCTGAGAATATTTCTTTGGTGTGGATCCAAAATTGTGAAATTTCTAATTACTCTAGGAGCAAATACACTAAATTCAGCCTTGTTTGCCTACGTTTGATATTGAAATTAAGCAAATGAACAATTTTGCCTTTTGTTTTCACTTCAAAGCATTTCTGTAGCCAAATACAAGGTAAGAAATCATTGTGGGTCATTATCTATATAACTCACTATGACCCACAATATATGAATGGCCCACATCTCTCGTTATATACCTTTAATGTTTAAAGTACATGCTGCAAATGGACCACGATGCCCTTTTAAATGGAACTTATTGTCCAATATAAGGGCCGAATTCTATATGAAGATCGGCGTACATTGCTGTCACATTGAGATATGGTCAACCAACATTGCCCTGGAGTACAAATAAATTTCCTCATTTCACAGAGCAACTCTTCAGTTTTACTTTAGTCTAGCAGATTATAGGGGTCCCAGCAACCCACCTTAAAAACTAAATTCTAAATGACATGATTTTAGCACAACTATGTCATCTTCAAGGAATTTCCGATGTACCAAAATCAAAATTGTCCCAAGGGGTACGTTTGGCGACCAATCTTGGCTTAAGAAGGTTTTTAATCGTACAAAGTGGGTCAAGTAGTGAAAAAAAGTATCTGAAATGATTCGTATTATCACAAGGAATCCGAAATATTAGGTCATCTGTGACATTCAAATACAGAGATATGGGTGAAAATGTGATTAAAGGTCATTTGAATTTTGATGGTCAGTACAGGGGGGCCAATTTTTCAAAATGCTTAAATCTTGACAAATGTGTCAATTGTTGGTATGAGCATGAGCGAGCAATCTGGAAATGTACATTTCCCTGATTGAATCTTTTGTTTTGGTTTATCGGTTTGGAAAGAGATGAGTAGTCCTTAATTCCCACACAAAACAAGGACGTCCACGTTCTAAAACACATAAAATTGAGTGGTGAGTCGGATAAAATATGATTGCGAACGGCACGCAAATATGGCTTATTAGATCGCATTCAGGGCCCATTGAACGACTCCGAATGGTAGTCTGGTCTGCTTTAAGATGATGGAATTTGTGATCAGAATTTAATGAGCTTTAATGGGTAATCGTTCGAACCCCTTATGGTGTTTGGGTCGTAGTTGTTTTTTCCTTAAGAATTTCCACTCATGATTTATTGCAAAACAGATGCTTGCAATCATATCTCGCACTATGAAGAATAGATTCTTAGATCCCATTCTGATTTGAAACTTCAGTTTTCAGAGTCAACTTTACGCTTCTCTTGGTTAGGAGAGGCCATTGCATTGTATTTAGAGTAGTGATAATCCAAAAGTTTTTAAAAGCAATGGAAAAGCAAGTATTTATATAAATAGGATAGAATATAGAGATAGATATATAGAGATAGATTATAGATAAATCTATATATAGATATATATATTATAGATAGTATATATAATATTATATATATACATAATAGCTTTGGGCTTGTTGGGGCGGACGACGATGGCATTATTATATTCTTGGAATATACCATTTGAAGTAATCACCCCTAGCTTTGATGGCGTAGGTCAATATGGTTATGACCGTATGCTAGACGGGTGAGTCAATTGGGTCTATTCTAGAACATCTCTAGTTCAGATAGTGCGATTTGTCAATATGATTATTAATTTTAATCCAATTTTATAACAGCCGAATATATATATTAAGCTTAATTAAAGTCCTATTGTCAGATTGTCATATTTTGAGTGATTGGTATGTATTTTGTTCATATTCTTTTACCTTTCTTTGTTTTTACCTCGGGGTATAATATAATAATAATAATAACATATATTTATATAGCGCCTTAGCATTAAGAATGATCAAAGTGCTTTACATAGCCTTACATTTACAACATAACTAAATAAATCTTAAAGTTCTTAAAGTACAATCTTAAAGCTACAACATACATGTAATTAAGTTAATTTGGAAAAAGATATGTTTTCAGTTTTGCTTTGAAATGGTTTAGGTTAGGAGACATACGCATTGTTGCAGGTAACTTGTTCCATAAAATGGTGCTGAATGACGGAAAGCTTTGTCACCGTTAGATGTACAGAGCGTCCCAAAATAAATGCAATCCTTGCAGTTGGTGCTATAATTTCAAAATTATTGAGAATTATTCCAATTTTATAACAGATTCTAAATGGCAATATATTTTCGTACATCCTGTCCGATTTTTGTCTGATACGGTTCACTGTTTTTAAAACAAAGGCTATTATGCAACTCTACCTCAAATTACCCCATTCCAAGTTTGCCTAAGATCATTGAAGCAGGTTTACCTTAGAAGTTGGATTTAATGTCTTTCAACTACAAAAATCTCCCGGCACTAATCTCGTCTGTTGTTTTCTTTTTCAAAATAAATTAATATACTAATTGTCGGTGTTGTTTTATCCACGGTCTTTTATCGTCTGTACACTCTAAATTTCAGGGATTTAAAAGTTAATCCTTAAGATTGTCGTTAGTGACCAACCAATGTTAGGATTTAAAATTAATCTCTATTGCATTAACATTAAATCATATTAGATTTGAATTCAAATCTAATGATTGAATCTAAGGCAAATGGGATTTAATTCTAAATCTATTTTGATTGGTCACTAACTACAGTCCTAAAGAATTTATTTTTAAATCCCAGAAATTTAGAGTGTAGGGCCTAGAGTGTTTTCCTTATACACTCATATTTAGGATAGTAACCTAGCAACTTGGCCAAACTTAACTGTATTACCTTTGGTTTGTCTGACAAATCCGTGTGAATATTGCAAATGACACTGGAAGGATTAAATACCAATCAATGGAAATATTATTGATGGTGTTGACGACTTCTTAGTTCTGGTATGAACCATTTTGATTGAAAACAATAACAACAAACAAACAAAAAGTAACCACTGAAAATCAAACTTGAGTTACATCAAACGCTATGACAGTTGTCATTGTGAACAGAGAACATTTGACATATGTCATTGTGAACAGAGATCATTTCCCTTATTTGTAAAAGATAGGTTGTCTTTTAAAGTTTAATATTCAGTTGACAAAGTTATCTTGAGTTAATTCATAAAAGATTATACAAATTTTTTTCAAAAAAAAAGAGACAGGAGAAGGAAAAACAGCATCTTATACGTCTTAAGCAGCTTTGATTTGTGTATTAATCATCAAATTGGAATGACTTAAATTGTGATGTATTTACGGTAATCGCCTTTGTTCTAAAACCAATGAGCAATCAGATGAAATTTGAACAGTAGTGGAGAAAAGTTTCTTTGTGAACATATGGCAAAATTTTTCAAATTGTTTAAAGTAATTTTTGAAATTATAAGCACACCAACCAGGGATTGCATTTTTTTGGGACAACGCTGTATGTTTATTTTTTAAACGAGACGATTGCCGTCAGTATGGGATCGGGGAAGATACATTGTTTGTTGAGACCGTAAGTTAGTGCGGCATTGGATAAGATTTTTCAGTAGTATTGGTGCATCTTCTTTTTGCTCTTAATATTTTATGTAAGGAGTTTAAAATGATCCTTTCAATTAACATAACCAGTGGAGTTTTAATAATGGTGTGATGTGCCCCCTCCGGTTTGATTTAAATATGATTCCTTGTCAGCCCTGTTTTGAATAGATTGGAGCCTCCTTTTTTTCTTTTAAGTTATAATACCATATAGCAGTGGTTGCATAGTAGTCCAGTTTTCGACATTACAAGTGATCTTACTGCATGATTACATGTTTCCTAATCAATGTAACGTAACGGCGAAGATTGGGCAATGTTTCTGAGATGAAAATTGAGTGATCTGGAAAATTGTAGAAATATGGCTGGACATGGACAGATCTGAATCAAAGTGGACACCCAGATTACGAACGCAGATGATGGTACAGTTGTAGTTCCGCCGACATTCAGGGATACGTTGTGAAGATGCCTTAACGTGCTTTTGGAGTCAGCAATGGAAAAAAAAAAACTTTTTTCTGTTTTTTGTCCCATCAGTTTGATTTTATTTACAATTTCCACTCTTTAATGTCTTTAATGCATGCTTCCAGTTTGAATACAGCAGTGACAAAGAACTGGTTCCATGTTTATTATTTTGGATCAATTCTGGGTAATTTGTGTGTCATATGCGTATGTGATGTTAAGGAAGTATCCATGTTTTTTTTTTTTAAAACAGCCGAAATGATATATATATATTATATAGAGATATTAACATTATGGCGGACCTCGGGCCGCCATGGTCGCAAAGCCTGCAAATCAAATTTGGATACAAGATAACTTTACACCGAATTTTAAAAAGAACACCTAACTAACATCCTAGATAGTGCAACTACCACTTTCTGGATTACTCATGCTCATACCTACATTTGACACAAAATTTGTCATGATCCATGCTTTTTGAAAAGTTTGGCCCCTTACACCAGACGAATCAGAAGTGCAATGACCTTATCACAATTTTCACCCATATCTCTGTAATGAATATCACAATATGCCAAAGCATATATTTTCTGATACCTTATGATGAGGCCTCATTTTGAGATACTTTTCACTTAAATCGAACTATTTCATATATGATCTCTTTAGATCCAAGAATGCGGCCAAAAACGGACACCCTTTGACATATTTTATTTTGGTAACATCCAAATTCTTTACGTAGATGTCATAGAGATTCTAAGAATCATGTTATAATTCAGTTTAAAAGGGGGGTTCATTGGAACTCCAGGTAATCTGCTCAGTCCTATTTTTACTTGGAAATAAATTGACAGAACTTGTACTGTATTAATAATTCACCGAATGGATTTTCTGAAATGTTGTTTTTTATTTTTATTATTTATTTTTATTTTATTTTTATATTTGAATTTTTGTGTATGTTTATTATATTATTTTCTTGCTTTTTAAATGTTATTCTCATTTTTTTGTGTGTGTATTCCATTTATTTTTGTTACTCTACTACTAGGTTTACTTCAACTGTGACTTATTATGCAAATTTCTGAATGTTTCTTTTTTTTCAAATTTGAATTTTTTGTATGTTTTTCATTCAGTTTTTTTTTATTTGGAGTGATATTACTTTTTTGTTGGTCAACCGGCATAGCTGGAGGCACACTTTCGTTTTGTGGTTGTAATCTTTGAGATGTATGTATGTATGTATGTATGTATGCATGGCTCTCGTCAACATTATTATTTACAACAAAAGTTGAACCTTGCCGCCCAGAACGCAAAGTCCGATTCTGATGACACACGTGTGAGTGTCTGGCCCTATAAGCGTTAGTTTCTCATAAACACTATTTCACTATTTTCTACTTCAATCTCCAACTCTGATGTTGGTCATTGCAACCTAACTAACTCCAAGATAAACACATAAATGAAGTAAAACTTTACGTCTAGAGTTGGGATCGAACCCACGATTTAAAACACTGATGTATCTGTAACAGTGTGAGAATACCTTTCAAAACGTTTAAATTTTTATTTTTTTGCCGTAGCCGTGGTATTACAGTGATGCCATTACAGCATTACAGTGTATGAATAAAGTCTAATATTAAGCGGGTATCTTTTTAAAGGGACATTCATAGTTTTATGAGAGGGCGAAAATAATTATAAGTAAACCTAAATAAAAGAGCAATAAGCAAGTAAAACAATTAATAAAAACTGAAGAAGCCCCTGCGGATTGCCTCACAGCAGCATGGCGAAAATAATGGATTTAAGTAGCCTAAATAAAAACAAAACATAATACAGCAACTGATAATTTAAAAATTAAAAAGAAAAAAAAAAGAAATTTAATAAAAGTAAAATAAATGCAAATAAATATAAAAATTCAATAGAAATAAACATTTAAACAATGTGTAATACGGCATGATTAAACCAAACTGAAGGCAAGAGTTGTATGTATCCCCTTAGCAGTTCTATATAACTTTAGGGTAGAGTATTTGGTTAGTGTAAGACCATAAATAACAATTGATATGTTCCTGTAGAATTTTAAAGGGGTAATGGGGAACTACTCCATATGAAAAAATAAATAAAAACAACGCTACGCTAAATTAACAATTAAAAACACAACCCAAAGTAAATTTAAAGAAATTTAACAAAATACTAAATAAGTAAAAAGCAATTAGAAACAAAAACTAATAAAGCAAAAATAAATTTAAATGAACAACCTAAAGTAAGAAGAATTAAACGATTAAAATAAAACAACAGTAATAGTAAAAAAAATGAAGTAAATTAGAGAAGTAAAAAATAGAAACAGCAAAATGACTGAAAAAAACCAATAATATGAGCATTTTAAAAATGAACCAAATGTGATAAGCAAACCAATGGAAGATAAATAATAATCAATTAAAAAAATTAAAACAGACTATACAAAAAAATAAAACAATAAATGGAAAATTAACATTAAAAAACACAAATATGAAAAAATACTTGTCATAATTAAAAAATAACAAAAAATACATTAAAGATAATAAGACTTAAGGGAAGGAACCCTGAAGTGTATGGTTTGTCTGTTGTGGTTGTAACTTGCAATATTTCACTATGATATTTAAAAGTATACATTTCTAGAAAGTACATTAGACGATTAATCCGTTTATGGTTTCGGATAAATATGTTGAGGAAACTTGCCCAGTTTGAGAAAAAAAATACAAAAAAAAAGCAAGATTTTGCCCTAATTTTTCAGACATCAGCATAACAAAAAAATTGAGAGTTTCATGATTTCTCAAAACTTATTTTTTTCTCTTTGTGTGTTTTAGTTATCAAATCTCAGAAAAAAAGGCGGAACGAAAAGCCCAAAACAAAACCTAATCTCTCGCTCTCTCTTCGCTCTCTCACCACACACACACCTCACACCATCTTGATGTTGCCATAGCATTACAAAAAGTGTACAGGACCTCAACAACCAAAAAAAGGGAGAGGAGGAAGGACGTTTCATCTAGAAGTCCCAAGTATACCAATGAGGTATTGCCATTCATTCGTCAAGCATATGCACACGTCTTAAAGCGCATGACGGAATCAATTGTAATACCTCATTGGCATCAATGGGACTTCTAATGGAACGTTCTACCAAAAAGGGAAGCTATTGGGCTTCAAGGTCAATAGTCCATTTCTTAAAAAAGCTTTTTTTTTTTGTCGTTAACAAGAAACCAATGAAAAATGCTGTGTTACAGCCTACAGAGCAGCTTCCTACCAAACCCACTACAGAAGTCCCAATACAAAAACTATCACAATCAAATCTAAAAATTAGTAAAAATGTAAAAACTTGATGCTTTTTGCAAGATTATTTTGACTTTATTTGGTAGACAAGATCCTAAGCTCAAATCTTCGCTTTTATTCATCCCATTTGATGGACCTTGTGCCAGAGATATTGTCAGTTGAAAAAAAGGTAATATACTAAACCACTTAGGCCAGTTTCACCTGAAGGTTCAAGAAAAAAGGTATAAAAAATTAAAAAAAAAGTTTTGTTGTTTGTAGCCTGTAGCTGTTTGGTTTGTTTGTTTGTTTTTTCTTGTTTTTTTGTCTAGGCACATTGTGGGAATTTTAAAAACCGTTCTCAAACAAAAGAATATGTACAGATTAGAGTGAATGTTATTATCATGCATTGCACACACTAATTAAATATATTATTTTGCAGTGAAAAGCACCAAGAATTTATTATGTTGTGGGTGAAATGAGGGACTCATTTTTCAGGGGGACATAACATGAACTTCATAGGAATTTGGGGAATTTGACTGCTGAAAACTAAGTAACAGTCAACAATCTGTTGAGGGACAATGTGGTGTACAACGCTCTAATGGTGGGACAATTACTTTTCCCCCTATTTCCCACTGCCTCAAGATGTATGCCAGGGAGGAATATATGAATAAGCAATGTTCAACAAGAGCAAAAAGGAAAGGATGGTTGTGTTTTCAAAGGGTCTCAGTTTAAACTTTCAACAAGGGGTTTTTTATGGTTCTACCTTTCTGCGAACCTGGAGTAAAGCTAGACAACAAGACTGTTTGGAAATGAATTTCCCAATGCTACATGTCTTTATTAGCAATTGTTGCGACTTATAAAGTTATAAATTATGTTATATCACAAGAAGCAGCACTTATACCTACTTTTTATTTTATTTTCAATAAGCATGTCTTGAAGGTGATTTTCAATGCAACTTTGTTGATAATCAGGATAGCCGAAACTGGCCCACAGGTTTTTCCAACTGTCTCAGATAATTAATTAGCCATAACTCCTGCACCAGACCCCCAAATTACAACAACCACTAAAATCTCATGAGATCGGGAAACACTTCTAAAAGAATCAGTAAAACTCCAGTGAGATGAACTGAATTTTTGGCCAAAAAATTACTCTTTGATTGTATAGTTTTTTTTTTGGACAGTCTGTATAAATCATATATTTTGTTTAAATTATTAAGAGAATTAAAAATTTTCAATTAAAAATATTTTTCAAAGGTATGAATTTCACTCCTTCGGAACGGACCCTATATATTTCACTCAATGATTCACTCTTTTGCATTCCACCCTGGTACGTGCACAACATTTTCAAATCTTAGAATTTTAATACTATAAATACCTTTTTTAGGTTTTTCACCATCGCCATTGCCACCAGGCTCCAAAAATACTCATACAGCAATACTGCAATGAAGAGGACTTATAAGGCTGGTCGATTTCCAAAAGACATCATCAATTTAGTTCCTCTGATTTCAAGTCAGACACGTTCTACAGCACAGGTTGGTACATATTGAATGGCGCGCCGCGCCGCTGTTCAATGTTTAATCGTCATAGGTCACGACTATACAGGTTCAAAGTCTGTGAAAATAAGTAACCCTAACTGCAGAGGACACATACAGGCCTACTACCTTACACGACATACCCGTGTATGACAACATCCACTGGCATATGGCTATACAAAAGTGTTAACATATATATCAGCCCGCCTGCTCAAAAGGATTTTTCAATAATAAAATAGAAAGTGAATACTCTATTTCATATCATTTTTTATTATAATTACATTTTAGCCACCTTTTTTCGGTACATTGCTACTGAATAGGCATGATAGGCCATCGAACAAACCAAGTACACAAATAAATAAAATCAGAATTTCCTCAACCTAAAAAAAAAAAGTTATAAATAACGATGTAAAAGTTTACATTTGGGTTGTTCCGAGGATTGGAGGGTCAATATATCGTAAATCCGTGGCAATGTGTTGTTTTTCATTAATTAGCCATAAATTAAAAATGGCAACTTGTGGGGGATTTTTATTATTTAGATTAGGATTTCTTCAGCCTCTATATTTGTTCAAATTAGCACTTACATTGAATTTAGTTTAAACAGGTCAGGAAGAGGAAGAAAGGGAGCACGTCCCATTCCTATTCAATGATGCGTACAACAAAGTACAGTTGAATAGACTGAACACGAGCACAAATAGTTATAATTCTTGACTACTTGGGAGTGAGATGACCACCTCCCTCCCCCCTTGGAGTTTCCTTATTAAACATGGAATACTTTAAAAAATAGTCTATCTTTCTATTGGCAACTAAAATATACAACATCCCAGGGGCGTAGCCAGGGTAAAATCTAAGGACGTGTAAACTAATCCAATGTATATTTAAAACCCTACTTTTAACGCAATTTATTTAAAAAAACAGCTATTTTTGCCTGAATTTGAAACTCTTAGGGGGCGGCGTCCGCCCCTGCCACCCCCGGCACCGCCCTGCCCCTACTTATCGTATCCAAACACCAATTGGTCTCAACTATGATTTAGTTAGCCAGACGATGGATACAAACGATCTGTGTCACTGAATTCCGCAAGGTCCTTGTCCCGGCGTGCATCGTTGGTCCGCCGGATCGTTTCTCCAACAGTGGGCAGACCAAGAATGTTCCATTCTCTGCGGGGCTTTTTACAACCACAGGTAGTGTCCTGATCTGGCTTCCAGTAGCCCCACTTCTGCAAGGAAAGCTTAATTGCGCTGATTTCCGTTCTCAATCTGTTGAAATCGCCCATTTCAGGTCAAATGAGGAGTCAGCTCCAGGTGGAAGATGCTCACCAGGTTCAATAGCACTCGATGTTCTTGGCTTTCACAAGGCGACTCTCTTTAACTCTTTATAGACTGTTCAGGCGTTTTGGATTTGCTTGAGAACTCTCTCTAGATTAAGGCGGCTAGCAGCAGGTCTCTGTCCAGACTTGCTTCAACATTTAGATACTTTGGCACTACACTGTAAAATACACCTGTAAAAAAACAGGCATTTGACTGGGCAGCTGGGACTCACTTACATGCAAACGGAAAATAACTACTGGCAGCCGAAAAATCGAAGTCATTGCCGGAATTGTAAAATACGGCGTAAAATCTCAGCTTCACCCTTATTGGGGGTTTTTTTGACTTGTTTAAACAATATTAAGAAATAAACGTTATTACAATCATCTGACCAAATTTTCACGTTGTAGCTATGGCCTCATACAAACAGTTGTATTTCCTTTACTACGTGGTTGTAAAAAGGTTGATATTTCGGCAACAATTTTTGAGAAAAAAAGCAATAACCAAAGGGAAAACGTGAAGCAAGAAAGAAAAAGAGTTAAACAAGTTTTATAACAGTTTTGCCGGGGGGCACTTGTATTCAAAGGTGGACATGATACGTGAACCAAGGACTTTCCTTTCAAAATGCACCCTAACACGTATTTGCACCGACTAAAAAAACAGCTACACATTACCCTAAAAATGTATTTTTTATCGGTTTATGATACCTTCAACGTACGCAGTGCATGAATCGTAAATAACCCTTTATTATCTTGCATTGTTTTACTTCCCAATTCCGAGACAATATTTTGGATGTTTGGATCCCTGCTTAATCGGATTATAACATGACAATTTCAGGTCAGTAAAAAGCATACCCTTTTTTCCATAATATTGCTGTTTTTGCCACCCTAAAAAAACGATGTACGCGCGTACATCCCCTGTTGGAAAAATACACCCTTTGGGGTTTAGTTTGTTGTGCTTGGGTAACTTTCCCATCATTGCTTGATTTTTTCTAATGTAATTTAAATATTATTTATTAACTTGATAGTTGTTGTAAGATTTAAATATGTTTATTTTTAACTCAATCAGCCCTATATACCCTCTGGTCCGAGATTACCTGAACTGACTCACAAGCCTTCCTTGCAGAAGTTGCAGGGTGGACAAATTGCCTTGGTCAGCAGATATCTCACCTAACCACCTGGATCTCACCATTGGCCGTGGTGAAACTAAATTGTGCACAATTGGTTTTTAAATTTCAATTAGTCTTTTGTGTGTTCGCTGACACGAACTGTCACAGCACACTGCAAAGCACGTTGTTGATCCATATAATATATCACTAATTGCTTGTAAAATTTCTTGTAATATTTTATTCTTTGTTGTATACCATCAACGTGCTACCATGGGTGCTTTTTATTTTCGTGGAAGCCGGGTGGCAAGCACAAAAAAAACGTAGATTGCTACGAGGACTTGGCATCAGAAATCGTCAGTGTCATCAGGGTAAACAAATACATAAAAGTAACTTGTAATTAAAGGTACAAATAGTTACACAATCTAACCAAACTGAAGTACGCTTTGCTACCTGAATGCCAGTTCTATCAAGCAAAAAACAAATCATTGGTGGCATTGTTGATTTCGTCGTCATCAGCAATCAGTTGGATATATTTGGCATCCCCGAATCTTGGCTGACTGGTGATAGCAGAGATGATGTAGCCATTGCTCATATCCAGAATACTCTACCTAATACTTTACCTAATTATATGCTTCATCATTCTCACCGCCATCATAAGAAGAGGCGGAGGTACAAGCTTTCGGTAAGGATGGTCTACATGTAAAGGATAAACGAGACCTGCGAGTTTAACTCCATGGAATTATATGTCACATTATCATCACCTTCTACCTATTATTCTAATCTACCCTACAAACTAAGTCTGACAAGTCTGAATTGATTGTTCAATTCTGTTTTTCTTTGTTTTTAATGTTTTATTAGCCCAATTATGTTTTTTTTTGTCCCTTACTTTATTAGGTAATAATTAGAACTTTTTCTTCTATCATTAATTAACTTGTAAACAATAACTTAATTTTTAAATTCAGGGTGCTATATTCAACACTCCTTGCGTTCTTATGGTACCCTCATCTCAATTGAATTTAATGTCTATTTTCATATAATTATATATTATTGGTTTATGCATTGTTTTGTTGAGATGGAAATACATATGATGAATTAATGAAGAAACATCCCCTCTGTCAATTCTGCATTTAAAAATAGGAAATCCATTTGACAGATCGCAAACGCCTACTTCATTCGAATACTGTAGCTCATACCAGCCTAACCTCACTGGTTTGAATAATTGTTCCAGTAAATAAAGGTTAATTTTAAAAACAAAACAAAACAGAAACAAAACAAAAATGAATTGCGTTGATACCGCATAGTTGGGATGTATATATATATTTCCCATTCCAGCACCTTTCTGTTGTCTTATACTATATTCCAAAGGCTCCTAAGCTCAAACTGATGTTCTTCATATAGAATAAACCACAACTTTGTAATAGAATAAGATGCATAATTTCTTTTTATACGCAGTATCCTACGTCAAGACGAAACGCCTATTCATCTCAAAGTGGTTGAATTGAGTATTTTAGGTGACTATTTTAGTTTCCCCGGCGTATCCAGACCGTGGTTTTAGAGGGGACCCCGAGGGCGGAAGGACCTTTAATGCCGAAAATAGGCTGTATTTTGCATTTTTTTGGCATGAACCCCCGGGAGCGCGAGACCCCCGGGGGGCGCGAGCCCCCATAGCACCGCCTAAGATACGCCACTGTTAATACACACAAAAAATTTATTTAAAAATCTCTGAGTCACCCTTTAAACAATACAAAGTTTTTTGTAAGATTAGAGAGTGCAGTATTATAAAATGTAATTATACAAACAGATAGTGCTGGTCTGTTTGACAGATCACAAATATATAAATGCATGGACAAAGCCGGGTGAAAAGAGTACTAAATATGTTTTGAGGTTTAGAGAAGCGCTCCTCTGAAAAGACAGTCCATTTGGATTCTTGTTCCGGATAATGGCCCCCTTCAAACTGGATTAGCTTGATACCAACCCCTGCACAGATTTCAGAAAAAGTAAAATGATTCTGAATAGGCTTATTTCAAAGCAAGATACTTTTGAACGTGAAATTAATGTTACCAATAAATATGTGGTTTGGATGGCCTCCAAATTGAATTTTACATTGTTTTTATTATTAGCTACACTTAATAAATATCAGTCTTTTGACAAGGAATTCTCCCCCCTCTAAAAATGGCGTGATCATTTTGCTACCCAAAGAGGGATCGTGCCATTACTTATATTAAATTATCACCCTATTTCTCTCTTGACAACTGACTATACATTTATTATGAAATAAGTGGCTCAACATCTAAACTAAACATGATACTATTATGAAGACCAAAATGGTTTTATGGAAGAGAGTCGTATTGGTTGATATGATTGCATATGCTGATATAAAAGGTATTCCAAGGGCCATGGTTTTGTTGATATTGAAAAGGACTTTGACGGTGTTGATTATACTTTTATGTGATGTCTTAAGTCGTTTCAATTAAGTGATAATTGTATTCAGTGGTTCAAACATTTTAGAAGTTAGTTCAAGTTCAAGTTATTTATAGCATAACATATCGTACATGACAGAAAAGTTATAATACAGTATAATATGACAGTACATAATACAAAGAAGTATCAATTGTAAACTGTACGTGCGGGATATGATATGCTAGGAACCAGTAAGGGCAACCCGATAGCGGTATAGTTCTTGCTGGCCCTTGTAATCCATAAAGTAAAAATATAATCAAATTACAAATGGATCAAGTAGGATTATATAAACTATTTCATAGGTCAATATACATAACAAAAAAAAACCAAAAAACTAAACTAGACAAAACACTTAACGGGAGACCAGGATACGGCATGGACAAGAAAGACAGATTCTCAACATAAACTTGCTGAGGTATGTAGTACTATAGCATAATGAGGAGCAGAGGTTGAAGAGTAGAGGTGATGAAAAAAGCAAGGAATAAAGATAGAAATGAGATGAAAAAAAAAGTGAGGGAGAAATAAGGACTGGGGTAATTTATTAAGATTATACTGGGTGATGAATGTTTGTTCATTTGAGCTTTGAAAGTATTATTGTTTGTAATTGTAGTGATAGATTCTGGGAGTTTTGCGCCGTGATACTGAATAAAGTGGCTTTCAGTGGTAGATTTTGGGAGGGGAAGAAGAAGTTTGTCGCTTGTCTGGTGTTATAGCTATGGATCTGTCTGTTTGTGATAAAGTAATTGCTGAAGTCTGGAGGTAAATGATTGTTGTGAAAGTCAAACATGAAGGCGTGTTTGAAGTTGGTTGAGGTGCTCTATTTTAAGCGTTTGCAGTGAGTGAAATAATGGCCAAGTGTGAGTTCTGGGGGTTGAGTTTGTGATAGTGGAATGGCCCAATTCTGTGTGATGTTTACGGTTGGTTGAGGCGTGAATGATAGTGAGGCACAATGATGTTACAGTAGCTAGGGATGGGAGGGGGAAAAGAAAAAAAAAAAAAAACCAAAAAAAATAGCGTGGTTGTTAAAGTGCTTTTAAGGTTAGTCTGGTAGGTGGTGTCTAACTCTGTAGAAGTACCAATTGGTGAGGACGCTTTGGTAGTGACAGAGTTGATGGGTTCATTACAGGTAAGTTTGTCGTCGATTGTAATGCCAAGGAATTTGGTTGAGTGGACCTGGGAGATTGTCTGGTTATCTATTGTTATGTTTTGATGTGTGATTGGTGTTGTGTGTAGCGAAAAGCATGTAGTTAGTTATTAAAACATTGAGCGAAGTTTGTTAGCGCCCGAAACAATCAGTGATTTTGCGAGTTCAATGATTCATTGTTGTGCAGGAATGTTAGATGTGTTGATTTCGTTCAAATTATGAAAAGTAGGGGTCAAGGATTTGAGCCTGTGCGGGACCGCCATGTGATAAGGTTTGATTGATGATGCAATGGAGTGTACTTAGACTGATTGTGAGCGGTTAGTAAGGTAACTCCTGAACCACTCATGCTACTTCCACGGACACCGTAATGATAAGCTTGTGAAGAAGAATTTTGTGGTCAATGGTGTCGAAAGCCTGAGAGAAATCCAGGAATACCCCCATGGTGTGAAGTTTATTTTTTATTCAGGTTGATGTTGGTTGTTAGGTCAAGGAGTCCATGTACGTTGAGCGTTTGGGCCTAACACCGTATTGTTCATCGACAAAATGTTTTGTCTTATTGAAGATGTAGACAGACGTGTTACTGATTTTTTCAAGTAGTTTTGAAAAAGATGGAGAACATAAATGGGCCTGTAATTTGCAAATGTGTATTGTGCGTCTTTGTTTTTTGTAATTGGATGACTTTGGCTGATTTGATGTGGTCTGGGACAGTTCCGGTGCGAATGTTGTAAATATGTCATCAGAGGCGAATGATGTTCAATATGATTGTTAGCAATCCCAGGACTATCTTGTCGGTACCAGCACTTTAACCAGGTTTCAACAGATGGGCGACGTTTGTGCAGTTCATCTACATAACTGTGACGCGTTAATAATTAGTTTCTTAGTAGACCTATCGACATGCACCATGCAATTTTCAAAGGCTGCCCTAATTTGTTCTGTTCTTTTTGCCATTGAAAACTTTGGGCTATTTCCAGTATGATAAAATTAAAGGGTTTTCAGGTTGGCAACTTTGAAAATAAAATTATAGTTTGTTAGCAGATGTACATATTGTTTCCTCATGAATTTGGAATCTTTCAAACCCTTTCAATACACTTGATTTTGCTTCTTTATCAATTGAATGATTAACCTTCCAAAATCTTAGGCCTTTTCGACGCATTGGGCAGGGTCTGTTTGATCCATTTTGAAGAAGCGGTCTGACCTGAAACTGAGATCCAAACACTTTTGAAACTTTGGGAGATCATTTCTTGATACTATGCCCTTTTTTCACCTCAATTTAATTCCCGAACTTCATCAAATTGAGAATAACCCTACTGTTGGAGAAGTAAAATGTATCGCTTTGGGGTTAAAGTTACTGTGATTACGTCGTTGTTGGTGCCGCAACTTTTGTAATTTTTCTGTCTCCAAATATGTTTTCCAAGAAGATCAGGGTCCTTTTTTAAAAAATTTTTTTTTTTTAAATTTGAATGGAGGCAATGACAGAGTTAAGCGTGATGTCTCTGCAATGATTATTATGAAGGTGGATTTCTTGAATGATTGATCAACTTCTGTTTTTTTTTTCGGGCTTTAAAACTTTCATGGGGTAAAACAGGTGATTGCCCCCGACTACTCTCATTTTTGGAAATCCTGATTTGATTGGAATCCAGATTCTGTTATATTACATATCCATGTCATTAAGTGAAAGCATTAAACTGAATTTAATACAGAGCAAACAACTAACGATAGTTTTATATATTTTTATCTTCCAGATAAAAATTTCAGCTGAAACATTCTTACCTACCCCTATTTGTGATGAAAAGATCTTTATTTAGGAAATATTTTTGTCAAAACCTTGAAAATCTGTTATTGATTTGTGATACTACTCTTCCCATCTCAAAAGAAAAAAATGCATTCCTTTAATGAATGGTATTAGTTGGGATTGTTTCGGAACCACAATGATATTCAGGATAGTGGTGTTTAAACTTATACTAGTTCTGTTTCTGCTTCCACTCTTGTTGCGGGAAACAGTTCCCAAATATGTCTTATTCAATTCTGAGGCATCGGGCACCTGTTGAACATAAATTGATTGATTGTTTAGATCTTTTGGAAGCACCTGACTAGAAATTGGTTCCTACTGTAACTTCAAATGTACCAATCAAACCCAGTAAAGATCTGTTTTTTTTAAGCTTTTCCACGGGTCAATTTGCACAAACAATTCCTTCACAAATCGAAGGCTGTTTCCCCAACTGTTCCTTTGTAATGATGCCAGAATCATGTTAACCCTTATTTTGTGAATGTTACCAAGATATCTCCACTGGAAGTGTTTTATAACAATAATCTTACTAAGGAGTCTTTTTGGCGTTTCTTAATTTTTTGCAAAAAATAATTTGATATGAAAAAAACAGACAAGACACCTTCCAAGCCTGACACTTTTTAAATGCGAAATTTTATATTACAGTGCAGGATATCATAAAATAACCCAGTTTCGTCGCCTTTTCAATTTTTTCAATTTTGATCAAATTAAAACAAAAAATTGAAATATGAAATTCTGAATGTAAAGAAAAACTATAGCAGCATTTTCAGGGACTATTGGACTGTCGACCTTGAAGCCTCATTGATCTTTGATGATGGTCCTTGGTGTACTTTTGTTTAATAATGCCATGGCGACATCAAATGGATTTGGAGAGAGGTGTGTGTTTTTTGAAATGTGTTGTTCTTGTCTTTGGTTCTTACGTCCTGTTTTTTTTGACTTGATCAAATATAAACATATACAAGAAAAACAAATTTAAAACCTCATCACACACAATAATTCCTGCAGATTGTTCTTATATATTTGCATCCAATGTGAACCCATGGACAGGGTCGCAAAACCGACTACTGTATTCAAAAGAGTACAAGCTCGGCGAATCCTAAACACTGGAATGATCTTCGTATTAATTTAAATCTAAGAAATGAACAGTCGTTGAATCACAACATGCTGAGATATAATGCCACTTAAGATGCAAAATGGCGAGTAAATCAGGATCCAGTTTCTTTTGACTCACTCTATGTGTTAATGTTCGTTTTGGGGGGATTGTTCAGACAATAGCACTTTGTCTTCTGACAGGTCATTTTGTTTTTAAAGACAAATGGTAATTATTGCCAGCTGTCTCATTTCTGATGATAAAAATTTCGAAATGCATCCACAGTTCTATCTGAATCCATATATTTCAGTTTTTAATCACATTATGGTGACCTTTTGGGGTGCGATTGAAAAAATGCCAAAATTGCACTTTTTTTTTGTGCCCAAAATTCGGATTTTTGCGCCCTTTTCAGCTAACCAAATCACATAAAGTGATATATTTTGCTACATAGAGTACAATTCTTCTCCTCCTTCTCCCTTTCAAATTTGACACAAAAATCCTTATCCTGGGAATGTAGAAAAAGTTTTAAAATGACAAAAACATTAATTTTTAGGGATTTCTTTCTTCAAAAAATGGTGACCTGAATAGTAAAAAGTCAATTTTACAAACACTACAAATTACAACACCAATTAAACAACAACAAAACAACATACAAACCCAACAAACCCGGCGGCTTGCTGCATGCAAGACTTTCGATTTTCGTATTCAACGGGAAATTTTGATAAAATAATCCTTCTCAACCATCTGACCTCATACGGGCAATAAAACCTGCTAGCTGAGGGCCCTATTGAGATCATCTTCTTGCCCCAGCTGAGTAAATCATACAACTCATCAACAAAGTTATATGATATATCTTTTCTTACGCAGCTAGCACAATTTGTGGAATAAACTAACAGTATCTGCTTAGCTCAGTCAGCAACTCTTTTCAAGTCCCGACGTCTGAAGACTTCCTATTTACACAATATTTTGGCTCCGATAATGTTAACCCTGTTTCTGATGCGTCCCAAATCACCACATGGATCACTAATTATAATTCTGTGATTTTTGTTTTCCTTTCTGTTTCCTTATTCTCTACCTTCATCAATCCGTTTGCTAGATAGTTGGTTTCATCAGTTAGGTAGGGTTAGAGGCAGCTGAATCCAGGAAAGATCAGGACTTAACCGATGTGTCGCCTGCGGGGTGCATACACACAGATCCTCACAGCTGACGATTCCAGGTGTATCCCCATATAATCTTAGTATGGGAGGCAACTGGGTGTCTTTCCGCTCTTCTATCTGTTGTCACAATCTAATAATTATGTTTGAATTTCTACTTGTGTATAATTGATGATACTTGTTGTTTTAACATTAAGATTTTATCTATTTTTGTATTTGTCGTATTGAATATTTTGTATTTGCTCCATTCTATGTAAAACGCCTAGAGGCCTCTGCTTAGGCGCTATATCAGACTGTTATTATTATTATTATTATTATTAACGACGGCGTTTTCCTTGTTCACGCCTCATACCCAACTTTTTTGATACAAGTGGGCCCCCCCCCGGGACCTTTTGTTTTATATGGAAGTCCCCTTCTATAACCAATTAATTTACTCTCATATGAATAAACTTAATACTGTACCTACATAGATTAGAACCTGGGCCTTAGATTACAAGTCCAAACCTTACCACAACACGACATGACTTTAACTGATAGCAGATGCTAAAATTAAATATATATATATATATTATATATATATATATATATATATCTCTATAGATATATATCTCTATATCATATCTCTATATATATCTCTACATATCTATCTATGTATGTGTGTTTGTGTGTGTTGTGTGTGTGTGGTGTGTACTACTCTTTTTTTTCAAAGTAAAACAAATATAATACAAAACGAGGAAAGCGTTTTTTAAAAACTATTTTTTTAAAAATGATAGGGCAATAAGATTTGCTTTTTAATGACGTTACTTAGACGTTATTTAAAACACATTTCATAGGTGAAAACAATTTTAATAGTTCGTATTCTTACATTACAAACAAGTAAGTTAGCAAAAGAACGTAATATTACGAAATATAATAACGTCGCGTATAAATACTACCTTTTTTTCAAATGTGTAGTATTACTTTTTTAGGCCACTGGTTTATTTTAACATTTTCCTGCTTCCAAATTGTCATTTTATGTTGGTATCTATATATTAATTACCGGTGGTCTTCTGTCCTGTATCGTGTTCTGTGTGTCTGACCGCGTCTATTTTCTTCTTTCTCGGAGACCGAGGGCCGCACGGTCCCTGAACTTGATGGCGGGTGCCCCTTGACCGAACGAAGACCCGAGTTGGTATTGGTTAGTGGATAAAGGTCATCGGGTCATTCGAGGTCAAAAATGGTCAAATCGACCCGCGCTATTTGCTCGAGCCGATGGTCGCACTTCCTGAAACTTGGTGGTGGGTGCCCCCTTGAACTTCCGAAGACCGAGTTTGTATTGGTTAGTGATCAAAGGTCATCGAGGTTCATCAAGGTCAAAAAATGGTCAAATGGGGTAACTTGTGTATGGACATGAAACTTGGAATGGTTGTTGGTCGATGTTTGATGTCAAGAATTTTGAAGGTCACGACAAGGTCATCAGGGGTCATTCAAAGTCAAATGAGTTCAAACTTTGATTTCTCGGAGACCGAGGGTCGCTACGTTCCTGAAACTTGGTAGGTGAGTGCCTCTTGACCGTCGAAGACATAGGTTGTATTGGTTAGTGGATTAAAGGTCATCAGGGGTCATTCAGGTCAAATGAGGTCAATGGGGTAAACGTTTGGTGTACCAACGAACCTTGGTGGGTCGGGTCGATTGTTGATGCCGAAAATTGTGAGGTCCGACAAGGTCATCAGGGGTCATTCAAGGTCAAATAGGTTCAAAGTTGGTTTTTCTCGAGGACCGATGGTCGTCGTTCCTGAACTTGGTGGGTGAGTGCCTATTGACCAGTCCGAAGACGAGGTTGTATTGGTTTAGTGATTAAAGTCCATCAGGGGTCATTCAAGTTCAATGAGGTCAAATGGAGTAACCGTTGGTGTCTCCAGACGAAACTTGGTGGCGGGGTCGATTTTGATTCCGAAAATTTTGAAGGTCACGACAAGGTCAACAGAGGTCAGTCAAGGTCAAATGAAGTTAACGGTGTATGGACATGAACTTGGAGGGTGGGGTCAATTGTTGATGGCAAAAATTTGCCAGGTCACGACAAGGTCATCAGGCGTCATAGGAGGTCAAATGAGGTAACGTTTTAATGGACATGACACTTGGTAGGGGGGGTCGATTGTTTGAGGCAAAAATTTTTGAAGGTCATGACAAGGTCTTCAGGATGTGGTCAGTCAAGGTCAACCGGAGGTCAAATGGAGTAATGTTGGTGTTGGACATGCAACTTGGAGGGTGGGGGTTGGCTGTTGATGCCAGCAATCTTAAAGGTTACAAGGTCAATGCAGGGTCTTCAAGGTCAGACTGCGGTCAAATTGGGGTAACTTTGTGTACATCCAGACGAAAACGTGGTGGGCAAAAATTTAAAGGTCATGACGAGGTCATTCCAGGTCAAAGGCACCTTGAAACCTGGGTCATTCATGCCAGGTAATCGCGAAACTCAGGGTGATCACCCAAACCCAGTGTCGCGAACCCAGGAGATCGCGAAATCCAGTGATCGCGAAACCCAGTGATCGCGAAAACCGGGTCAACCGCCTAGTAAGAATAAAGCGTGAAGATTATTTATAATTGGGGTTTACCGTGATTTAAAAGGTAAACTCTGGTAAATTAGGAACAGTTTTTAACAGTGTACGCTCTTGCATGCTCGCTATACACTATGACAGATGTCTGGTGGACGCCATTCCTGTTAGAGTTGAGCGAAGACATCATGTGATAGGCCGGCAGGAGGCATTCAACGCTGGATCAAGCTTGCTTGGAAAGGGTTGATCTTTCCCCATAACGGGGAAAGCATACTTACTCTGCATAATGAGTAGCACGGACGAGGTGCCTTCGATCTTAGATGGTAAGTGGCGAATACCCCCATCTGTTGCCAGTGAGTTTGTTCAAGGTATTATTTGTGTGAACATACTTTTACTCTCGCCTTCTTGATGAGGGTATAGAGAGGGTACGGTTCCAGGTACTTCCTAGTTTAGACCGGATTATCACAGTGCTCCCGGAGGTGTTCGAGACCAGTTACTTTAAAGAGACCTGGCACATGTGAAAAAATAGTGCGCCCTCAAATTTTTTCAAAAAATCGATATTTTTGCATGGTTGTAAGCTTTTATATACAAAAGCCCTCACCCGAAAATGATTTAAGACCAATCAGCTTCCTTATGGCTAACATAACGATTTGTAATTTGAGCGTCTCCGGCGACCGAAATTCAGCAGACGGACCGAAACTGGCGTTTAACACAACACTCTTTATGCCTGTTTCCCCCCCTAATGCACACTGTTTGACCGGTCTAATAACCTTTGTGTTTTATATCAGTGAGTACGAGTCAAAAATATTCATGTAAGATACACATTTGTTGATTAAAGTTATGGAAAACTTAAAAGTGGCTCCAAAGAGACCCTGGAGATTCTTATCCTCATATCAATGTCTATATCTGGTTTGGGGTATGTATTTTTTTTTTTTTATGTGTAAAATATATCTCTGTTCTCCAATGGCCTAGACTATCATTTGAGGCAAATGAAGAAATTTCATAATTTTGTGAAAATGTGCCGTTTTGGCTTCACGGTCTGAATAGATAGAAAGGAACACAAGTCTCTATTAGACTTAGTGTTAATGTTTATACTTCAAACCGCAAATGAAACCCAAGTACATCAAACCAATGTGTATTACAAAACAGCACCAGAACTTACCAATGACCTTGTGGGGATGTACATCCACATCTGGCCACACTGACCCCCTAGATGATGATTCCTAGTCACCTTTTACGAAATAAACAAACTAAAGGACTTCGGTTTATTTCCCAAAATATTTTGTCACTATATGCCAAAATTAATGAACTTCGACTGATTGTGCACAGAGGCAAAACTCATGTCATTGACTCATGGAAAACCAAATTAACTGGCGATATCTGCGACACTGAATTGGGCATCTCTGGTACGATCTTTATAGGAGACAGAACTCGATGGTGGAGGCGTTTGCAAATATATACGATCTGAAATAAATTATATGTTTTGAGCCCCACACTACCCGGACACCCCAGAACAAAAGATTGTGGTTGAAAATTATGTCTCCCTAATACAAGGCCAATTGTGATTGGAGCAGTCTACAGATCGCAGATTGAAAAAGACTTCCTCAAAACTTTGAAATACCTTACACAGATTGTTTCAATATAAATCATGGAAGAAGAGGATCGCCGTGTGAAATAAATATAATCGTGTGGGTGACTTCAACTATGATGCTTTGAAGAAAAACAGTAAAGAATGGAGAGATATTGATCAAACAATGACTATGTTTCATATGCAACAAATTAATAACAAAACCAAACTAGAATCACCCCAAACTTCAAAGGAACGTGCTAGATCATGTATGGACAAACAATCCTGATAAGTATTCTCAAACAGGGGTACTATCATGTACCCTCAGTGACCACTGTTTTAATTTAGCTGCACGTAAGTCAGTGAAAGTAAAAGTAGTGAACGTCACTTTATTGAAGCTAGATCTTACAAGAAATTTAACCAGCACGAGTTTGCCAATGATTTGGCAAATGAGGAATGGTCTTCTGTTTTGGGAATCAAATTCATCTGAAGAGGCCTGGGATTTATTTTATGGTTTATGCTTCCTATTTGTGATAAACATGCCCCGATAAAGAAGACTAGAGTCACAGATAAAAACCCACGTGGATGAATGAGGAGTACTTAAGCTGCGTCGTGATTGTCAAAATGCTCGGTCAAAGTGAGAAGGCAGCAACCTGGAGACTGGACGAAGCTAAGAGCCTTAGAAACCGACTCAAGATTTAGCTGATAAGCTTAAGAGACAAGATATGAATAACAGAATAAGGGACTTCCAAAAAATGATCCACGTGTGCGCTGGGAACTTAAAGTACCTTAATACCAGGGAAAAAAACAGACCACAATTTCTTCTCTGAAACGGAGATGGGTACCGTAAACTAACGATACGAAATTGCGAATGCCATCAATAAGTTTTTGCGATATTGGTCCAAAAAATGGCCAGTAAATGAAGGTTTCGGTAAGAAACATGAAACTACAAATATTCATAAAATTCACGGGTGTGTTAATTATCCCAGTTTCATTTTTTCAAATGTTACGGTTAAATCAGGTTTTAAAAACAAATGAGAAATTAGGATATTAACAAAGTACTGGGCTTGATTATAAGTTCTTGTTTGTTAAAAGCTGGTGCCGGAACCCTCTCAACACCTTTGACACACATATCAATTTAAGTTTAAAAAACCTGGTATTGTTCCCAACAAAATGGAAAGTCAGTTAGAGTCACGCCACTGTTCAAAGGTGGTTCGGTATTTCAGTTGGTAACTACGCCCATCTCCTACTAACTTGTGGTAATGAAGATTACTGGAAAGGATTGTCAAGATCATTTCATGTTATCTCACATGTCATAAAATGTTTTAGAGTGAACAATCAGGCTTCCGCCCAAAAATTCACTCTGTTCAACCCTCTTGAGGTATCCGACACATCCTGAAAAATGGCGCTGGTAAACTGGGTGGTGCAGTGTTTTTGGACCTCAGAGAAGGCTTTGACACGACCCCGGTTGCATCCTATTCTTTTAAGAAGTTTAAGGGGTTGGAGTGGAGGGTCTGGAGCTTGATTGGTTCCAACTCTTTAGTATCAAAAGGAACAGATACACGAGTGGTACAGCCAATTCTGGATATGGCCAGGTCAATTTTGGCGTACCACAGGGTCATTCTAGGCCATTCTTTTAACACTGTTATATAAATGTATGCACCAACTATGTGTCAAACTGCAAAGTCAATCTTTATGCAGATGACACTGCCCTTTTTACGCTGGATAAAACAGCTGGATGATATTGGCCAAGAAACTTTACTTCAGGCACATGGACAGAATTGCAGTGGGATGGAAGAGAGCTGGCTTACCCTCAATACTTCTAAAACAAAAAGCGATGCTTTTTGGGGTCTCATTTTAAACTTAAATCAGCTACCCCTCTTATGTCTCATAAAGATACACTATTGAAACGTCTACGTTTAAAATATTGGAAGTTGCATTTTGATCAATACCTCACTTGGAATGTACATATTGATCATGTTACAAGATCTGCTGCAAAATACATGGGTTTAGTTATAGAATTAGAAAGTATCTCAGAGAAAAGCCTCTCAATTCTGCATACTTCACTTTTGCCGCCAGGATGATTATTGACGAACATCGTATGGGGTAACTGTAGTAAGTATTTACAAGATGGAATTGAGCGATTACAAAACTAGATCGCCAGGGCATATACTTAGAGTGCCAGTAAGAACAAATTCTGAGCATCTTCGTCAAAAAATGGGGCTACCATGCAGAAGCGTAGGAAATCATCATCTAAATTTGTTTGTTATAAATGGTCTGTAAGGGCTGGCACCTCAGGATTTATGCTAATTACTTCACACTTGTTTCAGACTCCCACAATATATGCACTCGCTCCAGTACTAAGGGAAAAATAAGACCAATGTAAACAATTCTGGAATATGGGAAACGCTCTTTTCATTATAGGGGGAGCCCTTGCTTGGAATAAGGTTCAAAACATTCTCCCATGCCACTCAGTGCAAGTACTCTCAAGCTCTAGTTTACAGGTGTGCAATAGAATTTGGTCAGTGGTCTATAATATTATAGTTTGAGGTCAAAACATGATTAGGTTTGTTATAGTTAGAGGCGTACTATGACACATGTCCTCTACAACTTGAAAAACTCTCAATAAAAAGACTCTTGTATTATTCTGGTAGGCCTATATATGAAATAATTAACAAAAAATTTGTCCCGCCTTCTGGTTTGCTGGTTGGTCAGATATTCAAGGTCAAAGGTCAACGACCTTTATAAAGCCTATGATGGGTTATATGCTCATCCAATTGGCCTAGACGCAAAACGATGGTGTCTATACCATATGTTTGGGGCCAATAAAGACAATAAAAACAGTCTGAGGCTTACAAATGAAGTCAAAATATCTTTCAACCATAGAAAGACTTTTAATCAAAAAAATTGTCACGTTTTCACATAAATAGCCAATTCGTCAGTCAGTATGTGTATCAATAAACAAACATTACCATAATTCTATAATGAAACAGCCAAAATTCTATTGTAAAAAATTGTCCGACCTTCACGTTGCTGCGTTGGTCAGATATTCGAGGTCAAAGGTCAATGACCTTTATAGGCATGTTGATGGGTCATAACTGCTCAGCCAATTGGCCTAGAAGCAAAAGGTGGTGTCTATACACATGTTTTGGGGGTCATAAAAAAACAAACATATTTTGTAGCTTACAAATGCAGCCATCATTGCTTTTCAGCATAGAAAACACTTTTAATCCAAATTTTTACAAGGTTTTCTCAACGTAAATTAGCCAATTAGTCAGTCTGTACAAATATTTAACAAGATTTTTTAGGACCATCAAATATAAATAATGAAAACAGCTACAATATTATTGTTCAAATCAGTAAATACTGTTCTTGGACAGATCCTCGAACTGATGAGTCCTGTGTGATACTAGTGACAGACCTTTTTGCATAAACATTCATTTGGTACTATTAAAAACCCATTACCACTGCTAAATGAGCCAACTCCCAAATATCACGGACCATATCAAGCGGCGCTTTGTGATTCGCCCTTTGCAAAATTTTTTTCTTTGCTTTAAAACAAAAAAACAAAACAAAAACAAACGAAAAATCCCTTCCAACGACCTTCTTGCAGGTGGAGAATAACAAATTGCGTGAGCGCCATAAGGTCGTGGAAGGTAAGTATCATACTCAAGTGTATCGCCCTCTCACTCCTGAGAGGGAAATACACTGTACTATAGTGCTAGCTTCCTTTCACAGCCTTACTTTTGCACAGAATTCCACTGCATGGCTTAATCGGTGGCGGAAGAAGGTCGCAGAAGGTAGCCAACGCAACGCAACCCCTGTCAAAGCCCCACCCATAGTCGCCTATGCTCCTTGGTCAAAGATGCTAGTGTCGATCAGCCAAGAGGGATTGGACGGCGACACCCCTCTCCGCTTGACTAACACATGCATCAAATGACTTGTTGGAAAAGGTGGAAGGAAGTAGAACTCCAACCGACATTGTCCAAAATGTCTGGGATGAAGGCCTCTTTAAAGAATGCCCAGGAGGAAGCATGAGCTCGAACATCATATGCCCTATAACCAAGAAGCCAGTCAACCAATCATGGTGTTTTTGTGTGCATTTCAGATGACTGCGGAAATCCAGGTGGTAAATGTTCTCTTGATGCAGGCTTCTTGAGCTGTCTGCAATCCCGGTTGCCACCTATGGTGAGACGTGGCAGAAACACCGGTTTCGGGGTAAAGAAAGATCTGATTCTTGGCCAAAAAGCTGCATGGGGAAGAAAGAGACCTCCTTGCCCTGAG
Organism: Ophioderma brevispina; assembly: GCA_023653785.1. Classification (NCBI taxonomy): domain Eukaryota; kingdom Metazoa; phylum Echinodermata; class Ophiuroidea; order Amphilepidida; family Ophiodermatidae; genus Ophioderma; species Ophioderma brevispina. The sequence continues at coordinate 21,196 of JAMKCH010042691.1, read as the reverse complement.
GGATGGACCTCGTCGTAGACAAAAGGCATGTATATCCGAACCCCCTATGGCCACAAGCCATAGCCACAAGCCACAGCCATAGGAAGTTCCAGAAGACTACGCTTTCGGTTGGGTTTAAACTGTTCCGACACCAAGAATTGAAGGACCAAGGCAAATCCCACTCCGGAACAAGTCTACGAACCGGGACGATCCGTGAACATACCCTTCACAGATTGGACAAGAGGGGACTTGAAAGAAACTGTCATGCCATCACCGAACCTTTACGGGTCTGGCCGGTGGCTGTTCCGTAAAACGAAACCTCGGACAGTCAGGGCACTAAGGTAAAACCCCACTCCTGAAAGACTTCATTGAGGGAAATTGCCAACCTGATCTACGGTCTCAGCAATTGCATGGATCGAACTCTGTATCGGCACACCTTGCATGGTACTCCTATAATGCTCTAGTGAATGTCATGAACAGTGGAGCAAGGCAGCCTGTTCAGAAAGTCCCACCTCAGGGTGACAGTCTGCAGAAGTGCCACCAGACAGGTTCGGAGCATGGGTGAGTGCACTCTGGGACGAACGCGTCGGCTGGAGGACCTCCTCCAGGTCCCCTATTTGGAAAGATGGATCTGTGCACTTACAAGCAGATCTAACGGCCTGGGAAACCACAGCTGCGTGGCCATAATGGGTACAGCAGGACCAGGCAGTCCGAGACAGAGCCACTCGAGGGACGGATGGGCAAACTAGAAAAAGCTATGATCAAGAATAAGCTATCAATCCTGAGCGGTCCGCTTCCATGGTGTACCGTTTGACTTGCCCGGGGATCCGGGGTCCAAAGAGTAGGCCCCTAATATGACACAATCTGACGATTATGATGGGCGAGTAGATCCCGTGTGGACGGTCCACCATCTGAAGATGGCGGCAATACTGCATAAAGTAGACAGCGCCACTCCACCGACGGGCCCTCGGTGATTTCTTTTGGCTGTGTCTGGCTTAGGGACCCTCCTGGGTGACTGTCCGCAAACCATTGTCCACTTCCGAAACACGGGATGCGAGCCCGATGTCCCAATCTCCGAACCACCCGATAGCCGAAGAATCTCCTGCATAGGCTGGGAATTGATTACACCCCCTACCTTGTATATATGTCACCACCTTTAATTGTCGCAGCAGCCAATTACTACCCTGAAAACGGGGAGTCAGGGCCGCAATGCCAGAAAGCCGGCGAACAACTCGAGGCGTTTATGTGGTGATGAGCCCCGGAGGGATGGTCAGCGGCCTGCCCCCGAAGAGATAGGTTGAGCCACCACTTAAACGCATCCGTCGTCAGAGTGTTTAAACGCATCATTGTCAGGGTGTGTGATAGGTCACAGGTAGGTGAATGGAAACTCCTTGCCCTCATATGAGTGGCAAAGTCGACCATTGAAGGTCTGAGGTAACCTTGTCTTCCTGAGGGAGGAAGGTGGGGTGTTTACCACTGCCCACAAGCTTGCAAGTTTTTCAAGTTTCAAATTTCAAAAACACAAATTGAAAACTATGGCTGAATCTTATTGGGACCATCATGTGCTTTCATTTTAGCGCAAAATAATCTGTCCACGACACCTTTACCTTTGGGGTAGTGGAAGACACGACTCAGTTTTGGAGGAGGAATGGTTGCCACTTATAATATTTTTCTTTTTCAAATTCTATCAAAAAATAAGATATGCTTTATGCACTTAAATAACCTCCTGTGGACGTGACAAAACTTGATTTCTTTAATATTCAACCAAAAAACCTAGCAACATCACACATTTCTCTGGATTTTAACTCAAAAGAGAAATTGGCTCATTTTTAGCAACAAACGGGAAAATCATAGTTTCCCCAATGATTATTACTAAAACATTACTATGACGTCCCCAATGGAGGACTCTTGGAACGTTTTGATATCAATGGGAAAGAGGAGGCTTATACGAATCTACCTGTATGAAAATCAAAAGGGTCAGAGGCATGTTTGTAACAAACACTTTAAAATGGTTCAGGGGACGAAGTTTATAAGTTACATTTCATGCCAGATAGTGCATACTTTTTTGAAAATCAAAGAAGGGTGAATTTGATCGTTTTTCCTATATGCTAATTGTGTTGTTGACCCCAAAAACCTTGGTAGAGACACCTCATTGTGCTTTTAGACCAAATGGTTGAGGAGTTATGAATCCATGATGCCTTATAAAGGTCATGACCTTGACGTGATATGACCAACGCAGCTGCCCGAAGGCACGGACAAATTTTTTCATAATAATTAAAATATAGCCACAAGAATATACAAAAAGTCCTTTATTAGAATTTTTTAAAGTGAATCGCATATGGCCTCTATATTAGTAAATATGCATATTCCTTCCTTTACTTAAAAATGTATTTTTACAACATTATCAATTGCAGGTTTTTCAATGGTTTATGTATGTAATCTTTACTTAGGAGTGTGTAATACAGGACCGTTGTATTTTAAAATATATGTTGGATATCAGGAAAATATGCAAATTGAAAATTAAAATATGTTATTATGGCTTTAGTTAAGGATAATTTTATTGAAACTAGTTAATGTATTGAGGCTACTGATACGGAATATGCTGCAAATTTTATAAAGGTTTTAAGATATTGTTGATATGTGAATGGTCTTTTTGACACTTGTGGCACTTTGTAGTTACACTGGTAATGTCTTATTTTAATTGAATTTGTGTTGGAAGTTTTTCGTAATTTTAAAATTTCTCTGTGCAATAGGTAAGCATTTTGTATACGTTCAAAGTATTGTTTTAATTGCTTATTGTATTTTGATGTGTATTTTTAGACTGGGCCATATGGACGAACAGGGGGATACTTGAATTTCCCTCTGAATATGGACCCAGTATAAAGAAGAAATAAACAAACAAAACAAAGACATACCAGAAGAGCATAAACAAAAGACTGAGCAGTATCTAATGACACGACCTTCAGAGATGCACACTCCTTATCAGGATGCATACGTAACAGGGTTATGATTACACCTCACATACAACCTCCCAAACCAGAAAAACACCAAGAGAAGTGCACAACCCCAGAAACATCACAGTTCAATCCCCCTTCAGTGGACAACATGCCCTAATATTGGACGGAAATTCTTCAATCTCCTCGACAAATGCTTCCCACCAGGACCACCCACTACATAAAACTACTCAACAGAGAACACTGTTAAACTCACTCTTGTATGCCTAACATGAAGAAAATAAATCCGACAAACAAAATGTGCTGCAAAAATGTGACACCAATCATCGCTGAAAAAAATCCGACATGCAACTGTCGAGCAACAAAAAATGCCCCACTAGACAAAAAATTCTCAAGCGGTGTCGTTATCAAGCTACTGTTACTCGACTGGATAACAACAAGGAGGAAACCTATGTAGGTTAAACAGCAAACTCTTTAAATATGTTATACTGTCCTTGTGCAACTTTCAACAATGAGAAAACTTGCAATCTTTGAACTGAGGGAAAAAGTACTTATTATCACCAAACCGAGATGTCTACATGCAACAAAGGAATGAGTAACAAGCACATGCCGCATAGAAGAAACACTCTGTGTAATTTTAGACAAACATGTCAAATTGCACTGTCTGCAAGTCAAACTTCTACTATTATTATTATTATTCATGCCTTGTAAAACACTTATGTCAAGTGATCTTGATGTTGTAACATATAGGTTGTGATCAATATTTTATGTAGTCACTTCATGCATTGTTACTTGGTGTGAGAAAACACACCATCATTCTGCATCTATTTCTGATGAGTGAGGGCCTATAGGCCCTTATGAAACAGATCTGTAAAACAAAGATGTAAACAGAATCAAATCCAGGATTTTTAAGGTACATGTGTTAGCTTTATTCGTATGATGTTTAAGTAATTGGTGACATTAGAATATGTACATTACCATTATAAGACAAAGTGTATAAACTGGTTTTAATTTTTATTTTCTTCACGTTTTCCCTTTTGTTTGCCTGAAATATTTTTTTTTTTTGACCAAAACCAACTGATAACTAAATACAACCTTATGATGCCAAAGATACCGTGAGCGTGTTGTACCAATCTATGCTATGTCAGTTGTGGGAGGATGTGTACTCCAATAAAGTGTTTGGAGATCAAGAGAATCTGATGGTGGAAACGTTAACTCTGATTGGTTCCCTTCCGATAAAGGTTGTGTGTTGTCGGAATTCGGTCTTGCCGAAAGCACGATCCGGGTGCTTATTGCAACTGATGCCCTGTGCATGGGGTGCATTTTCAGGATGTTTGAAATTATTCATCCACTGAATCCGCCTTCTGTCGCTGTTATATTTTCAGCAGGTAGGCCGAGCTGGTTGTGACTCCCTACCTGCTGACTCTTTTCTTTTGGTTAACATCGGAGTAAGTGTGACGAATCCATGAATGATTCTTTATCCCAAGTCAAAAAAGGGAAAGTGAATGGCGGTCCGTCCATATTATTTGATGAGTCCCTTATCAATAGCCGGTGTCGCAATCATCGTCTGAAGCCTATTCGTGCAATTATTGTTGCTCGATCATCACGCACATTTCCAGTAATTCCATTCCACGACACGTCCACTTGCAGCAGTGTGACAGCGACTCATATACGGATGTCAAGAACAGGAAGGTATCGGCCAATATATCGCTGAAGCTTCGTGCAATCATTGTTGCTCATCATCACACCCATTTCCATAATTCCACCGCCACATCCATTGCGGCAGTTGTGACAGCGACTCAGACAAGGATGTCAGAAGAGATGTATCGCAAATCAATCGTCTGAAGCCTATTCTTCGTGCAATCATTGTTGCTCAATCATCACACACATTTCCAGTAATATTCCACAGCCACATCCACTTGCAGTAGTTGTGACAGCGACTCAGACAAGGATGTCCAAGAAGAGAAGGTATCGGGCATCAATCGTCGAGCCTATTCTTCGTGCAATCATTGTTGCTGCTATCATCACACACATTTCCAGTAAATTCACAGCCACCTCCACTTGCAGTAGTTGTGACAGCGACTCAGACAAGGATGTCAAGAAGAAGGTATCGGCAATCAATCGTCGAAAGCCTATTCTTCGTGCAATCATTGTTGCTTCAATCATCACACACATCCAGTAATTCCACAGCCACAGCCACTTGCAGCAGTTGTGACAGCGCCATCAGACAAGGATGTCAAGAGATGAAGTCTCGGAATCAATCGTCTTAATCCTATTCTTCGTTCAATCATTGTTGCTGCTCATCACACACACTTTCCTATAATCCAACCACAGCCACATCCACTTGCGGCAGTTGTGCAGCGACTCAGAACGAAGATGTTCAAGAAGAGGAAGGTTCGGCAATCAATCGTCTGGAAGCCTATTCTTCGTGTCAATCCTGTTTGCTCAATCATCACAACACATTTCCGTATTTCCACAAGCCACATCCCCTTGCAGCAGTTGTGCATCGACTCGACAAGGATGTCAGAACAGGAAGGTATCGGCAATCATCGTCTGAAGCTTCGTGCAATCATTGTGTCAATCATCACGCACATTTCCAGTAATTTCCACGGCCCATCCATTTGCAGCAGTTGTTGCCACGACTCATACGAGGTTGTCATAAGCGGAAGTATCACTTACGGACAGCCGAGTTTGTATAGTAGGTGCTGCCCGTCTGCCGTTCCTTACTCTGTTGTTTTTTTCTTGAGGATTTTCATAGGTTAGGTTCTAGTCATCATCGATCGGTTTTGTTAAAACTATAAATAATGTGAGTTTCATCAATTTGTTGCACTGGGCATTATACAGTAATGGCCAACTAGTTTGTGGTCAGATTTTGTCATCATTTCACCTTTGAGAATTCGCACTGAACATCTCCTTCACTTGAGATTCGCCTCCACATTTCACTCCACCTCCACTTTTGGAATTTTTATTAGTACTGCACCTGCGGTACGCACCGCCACTTTTGGAATTTTGAGTTACTCCACCACCACCTGCGGTACTCCACCTACACTTTGACAATATGATGGCAGCGTCTGAAGTTCCAGATACTCCACCCGTTCTCGTGTACCAGTCAATATCTTCCATATGGAGGATATTGTTGTTGTTGCTGATGATGTCCATGACATCAGCCGCATGTAAATTCATGCGCAGCTGTTTGATGCTGGTTGGCATCACCGCGAAGTGCAAGTACTGACAGAACTTTACGTGAACATACGTCACCAAAGAACCGTTTGGCATCTACACACCGTCATACCAGTGTCGCAGATCCATCGGAACCCATATCATTCCCCAGAGTCACCTCACCCGTTCGGTCATCATCTGCTCCAGGAGTCCTGCAGTCGACAAAGACCGTGCCTTCAACTCCACAACCTGGTGTCAGATCGAGGAGGACCGCCATTCCCAGCAACAGCAAGAAGGGCGACCACCAAGCTCAACATCAGCAGCAGCGCAAGCACCAGGCGTTCCAGTGCTGATGACAAGAATGTGCGTGGCGGTCAGTGGCCGTTCAATTTGGAGGTAAGCGGACGTGTTGTAAACTCTCCAAAGGTCAGACGTATGTGAATATCAGAGAATATTACCAAACTAAGACTGACCGACAGGACGGGGAATTGTTTGAGGAAGGAAGGGGATAACCTGACCCGTGAACCGGTGGATAGTTGGTCTACACGATCAGCGAGTAACACAGATGATGCTTGATAAATGTGACAGAAGACTCTTAAAAATGGACACAGGAATGGACTTATGACTGAAAGACGTTTACGACTACTTATGTATACGGAATGGTTTTAGTGACATTTACTGACCCTGGGGTGGAAGTATCAAGTTCGGAGCGGAGTATCTCAGAAGGTTCGCGAGCGACTAGAAATTGCATTCGAAATCGCCGCGAATCTTCACATGCGACAATTGCGCAAAAGCGATATTAGATCTTAGGGTGTGCGGTCCGCACTTATAAGTGGGGGAAAGGGTCTGGGTTTATAATCCTGCTAAAACCAAAGGCATTTCTCCATAATTGCAAAGCCGATGGCAGGGACCATGTGAAATTCTAAAGAAGTTGTCCGATGCAATTATGTGATTAAAAGACCTAGGGCACGTAACAGTGCAACCTTGTTTTTGTCCGAAAATGATGATGAAAGACTGAATCAATGAAGGAGCAAAACTGTTGTGACATAGCGAGGTGAGTACTGATGCGAGTGTTTTGGCTACAGGGAAAAGCACTGGTGTACATCAGCCGGAGACTTCTCACGACGAAAACCAATCTGAAGCCAAGGAAATGGTGCTGCCTACCGACGACAGTGTAAACAAGCCTCAATCTACGACTTCAGACGACGTAAAACCTGCACGATACTAGTGAATTGGTGAATTTGGTGCCGAGTTGAAGAATGGTGGGAATCGACCAATCCAACCAGTTTTGAATGTTGAAAGCCAAGTGGCAAGGACAAGGACTGCATATGTTAACCAGGTTAGAGCTAGAATGGAACTTGAAAGTAAAAAGAACAAACAAGCTAATAGTCCTGTACCTGCCAGTTTGACTGATGGGAAAAATTGACTAGTAAAAGGAGGCCTAAAAGAAATAGAAGGCCACCGCATAGTTTCAGGAACTTTGTAATGGACAACATTTAGAGACTATTTGGAAAATCGACGCATTTAATTGAGTTTGAACTGTCTACATGTAGCTATTCTAACTGCAGTTTTATAACAGGAGCCCGACAGCATGCTTTGATTACTGTTGACCAGAAACCATTATTGGAAGTGACCCAAAGAAAAACCAGAATCCGGCTGTTGAAACCAGGAAAAAAGTGGGACTTAGTAGATGGAATTTGATGGTGAAGCTACTTGGAATGAATAGTACTGTGAATCCACTGTTGAACTTAATTGCCACTGGGCTGGATCCTGGCAATTCCGCTCAAGCGGTGCTTCCATTGCCAAATGTCACAAATTATCTTCGGACTTGTGTTCAACTGAGAAATATTGAAGATATGCAAGGCATGGGTTTCCAGCAGTGTAGATACAAGTGACGGTTAAATTGGAAATGAAATCTGCGGCAGCTTTTCGGAAAGTGTTAAAGTAAAAAAAAAATGAGTTAATTAAAATTTAAGCGATTTCCAAATATTTTTAAAAAAAAGTCGTGAGGACGGACTCAACTGAGGGGGGCAGTGTAGCAAAAAATAGTAAATCTAGGACTCATGTCTGCACTCTCTTGCTGCCTCCCTTGAGCAGTCTCACTCCGTTGTTTTTCCAGTATCACATACTCAGATGTTTGCAATGGTGGTGTAGTGCTTGTACTAGTGGGGAGTTTTTGTGAAAAAGTTTTTTTTTTTTTTTTAATTTTTTATAAATTGTTATATCTTTCAATATTGGAGTAGACCATATGAGAGTATTATGTTTTAAAGTCATGTTTATGAAAAGTATGGGGCATAATTTGATAAAAGCAGCTTGAAATGTAAAATTGCAACCCTCTGAGCCGGATTGGAGGAGAGATTGATGGATGGCTGAAATTTTCCATGTAGAGGTTGGTTTAAAACTTTAGTCTGCTTTCTGAGTTGCCTGAGTAGGGCAATTTGAGTTCAAATAAATATGAGGACTCAAAAACATACAACGGTTGATTTTGTAAGCATTTGCAGCTCTTGTTTTAGATTGGGAGATCAAGTAAAAATTTTTGAGTTTTGATAGCCTGTCTCGGAATTGACAGACGGGAGTTTTGTGTATATGCAACTTGAGGATGTGGGCATCATGATTTTTTGTCTCGGAAAGAGCCGAGTGCTTGTCCTTCAAAATGAAAGTAGAAAGTTTGCCAACTTTATGGGAACTTTGCCTAGAGTCAAAGGAGTTTTGTCCCTTCCCTGAGATTAAGTAGGACGGAAATTTTGGGGCGACATGCTGACACTTACTGCTGCTAAGTACTGATTTATTGGAGGGTGTTTGTTCAGTTGTGTCACTATGTGACAAATCAACTAGGGGTTGGATTTTCGGAAATTTGCTGGAGGGCTTTTCGTAAGGGAAGGTTAGTGCAAATTTAAGGGCCCGGTGTGGGTCGAGGTTTATTAGGATTTTGGATTGAGCCAGGTAACAAATTGATAGCTGAATCAGGAAAAGTTTGTGCATGGTGACAAAGTCGCGCTTAATGTCCATATAGTCAGGCTGATCGCACATTTGATGTTAGTCTTGCCGGGAACTTCCATAAGATTGTATTTTTAATTTGTGGGATTGATTATGTGTGCATAATTAAATTTTGTTAGTTAATTTGTGGTATTTCTTGGGACCAAGAAATTTTTAAAAAATTAGCATTTAATTTGGTCAAAGTTGACTATTTGAGATAAAAAGGAATACAGATAAAGAGGGAGTTCAAATTTGAATCAGGCGAGCAAAATTCTGTCGCAACACAGCGAATGAAGTTCGAGAAACATTTGATTGAGTTCGAGGATTTCCAAACTCAGCCTCGGCTTGTTTTTTGAGACCTAAATTTTTAGGAAAGACTTTCGTGAGTTGGTTTTCGGGGTTTATTACATTTTTGCTATTGTATTTTTCGCTCAATTCCACTCAATCTGTTTGTGCGGCAGAGTTTTGTGTACAGGAATGCCAGTGTGTGTGAATTGCAGTTGGTTGTAATTGGTGCAACCTTTAGGAGGAAATTTCTCATAAATTGAACTTAACATTTAAACTCTATTCGTAGAAAGGAATAGTTTTTATTTTTTTTGCAATTAAAGCACAATGATTGGAAGCTTCGAAAGTCTCCTGTTAGTCATTTTCATGTTGTAAGTGAAGTTTGGGGTAATTTTGAGAGCTGGCTCAGAACCATCTTTTACGCCTCACTTTTGTGTGGCTTTCCGCTCGGCACGTTACAATATAATTACCAACAACAATTTCATTTACAATTAGGAATGTGAGTGAGGTTCCTTTTGCCAATGGCGTGTACAAATAGTTGCAAATGTTGGATTGTCTTCAGCTTAAAAAAAATAGTTTGACAATTGTTTTGTTTGTAAACACCCCCCCCCCAAAAACAAAACAATCTTTGTTGGCTGCTGCTCATGTGTTGCTCCCATTTTAAGAAACCCCTTTTTGTCATTTAATTTTAAGTACATTTATTGCATGGTTTGGGAATAGAAAGATTCATTGACAACATAAAAAAATCGGAATATTTTGTCAACATTTCACATGTACATGTTAGCACTTAAGTTACCAAGGTGTTGGGGGTTCCTATTGGACCCCCAAAATTTGTTTTTACACTGCCCCCTCCCCCGGCACTAACAGGAGTGAAAAACCCTTGGTCACTTAAAGGTGCAACGAGAGATTTTCAGGCACCCAAATAGTTTGTCATAATAGTAATTTCATATAGACAGATAGATTAGACACTCGGTAGATTTCTTACCTTGTATTTTGCTACAGAAATGTCTTCAAAGAGAGAGAATTAAGGGTGATTTTGATTTGCTTATATTTCAATATAAAACATAGGCCGAATTTTGTATTTGCTCCTATACGAAATTAGAAATTTCACAATTTTTGTACCAAAGAAACATTTCTCTGCTTAATCCTTTTAGATGGGGATATTATTGATGGAAAGCTTTACATCAGGGAAAAAATCCGTACTTTGATTTTTTCGGGACACCTGAAATGTGAAATCTCTCGTTGCACTTTTAAGTGCTAATTAAACCAGTGGCGATGTCTAAAATTGGGATTTCTTGGCCGCCCTCCCCCTGGGCAACTCGTTCGTTTTTTATTAGTAGTAAACCAGTGAAAATAATTGGTTTTATACCGATCAAAATCAATTACCGGGACATCATCATGGCCTTGATTCAGCGCAGGCAGATTCACGCAATAATAGCGAGTATAGTGCATATATCGCTTTTGCATCTTCCTGGTGACTCACAGAGGTCTGTAAAATATGTAATATTTACTATTATGAATATTAACAGCAGTAGCTGAGCTGAGATAGGAACGATAGAAAAATAGAAATTTATCAAAAAAATTCAAAATGATGCTGGTATTAAAGAATATATAATTTGTAGTAGTAGTAGGAGAGGTTGCTTACTTAACTAGGACTAGAAATAACAAAGTTATAGTAAAAAATGTGTCCTTAAACTGACTTCTTTTTAAGCACAGGATGAGCTCCAAAACTTGTGACCACCAGCTGGTAACTGCACTGAACTATATTGGGCTCACTGAAAGCTGTGCTGTGTGTTTTGCGTGGATGAGTGAACAGGGAATACAATGACAAGGATTTGTCAACACAATGGTGGCATGATCAGTGAACAGAGCACAATAACTAACCTCCACACAGATTGCACGCAATATGGGTGTTAAGTGGAATTTTATAGATTTATTGAACCTAGCAACACCACAAAAAAACTACTACTAAAAAAAAGTTGAAATAGAGCTGAATGTCGCCACCAACGGCAGAGTGTCTGGTTGTTCCTAGCTGAGAAACAATGAGTAATACAAATGAATAACGCTTGTGTGTGCAGAGCTGAATTGGTTGCTGAATTTGGCTCATGCAGCAGACTGTTTTCGAAGTTCAGAATCACATTCATGCATTGCGCTTGCGTATTGACCCTGTCAATCTCGTGTATGGCATGAATAATGCAACAGGAATGCGACCGAAGTGTTTCCAAAAGTGGTTGAACAGATTGTAGTCGAACAAAGAGCGGGTCATTTGAAATTTCTATTTAGCGTGATTAGCGTTAATTAGTTCGGACTCTGCACATGTGTGAGATGGACACTGTGCACGTTTAAGGCTGGTGGACAGATCAGATTTCCTCCAAATAAACATAATTGCCAATTTTGCAGAAACCAGGTAACAGATTGACTTCATTTAAACTGTGTTATGCTTTGGGAGCAGTACTCTTTCTAATGAATCTACTTTCAAGTATTATAAAAGGCAATTGGTAATTTTATTTTTCTAGCTGCGTGCGCAGTACCGGTGACCCGCGGTGTGCATGTGTGTGTTCCCAGTACACGGGCGTATCGCGTGCCTATTTATTACTGAGACTGAGAGTAGGGTGTCCGGGGCATACACACGTCCGAGCCGTCACTTACACATTTGCGCTAATGCAAGTAGTGGCGATCACGAAAATACACTTTTTAAAATCGCTCTATTATTGAGGCTATTATCAATATGGTTCCAAAAACTTCATGATATAACGCAGAAAGGATGAAATCTAATATAGATATCGAAAAAAAATGACCAAAGTCCAAATTAAAAACCTTTTTGGATGGTTTGAAGTCAGCACTCACCAGCGTAGTACGACGCAAACCCCGAACCTCACTCGCTTGCATGGTCCCCCCCGTTTTTTTGTCCTTCACTTGCAGTTTTCGTCGGCAAAAATCGCACCCCCGGGATAAAACCAGGTCACTTTTCGGGTTATAATTACTTATTACATACTTCCAAGTATTTATATGGCGAAATTGCCGGTTTGCTAGCATAACGGAAAGTATTTTTTTTTAATTTTATTAAAAATTCACTGATTTCATTTATTTATGGCTTCCATAACCCGGAACAAGGCATATCATATACCGTTAAAGCTATTTCTCTAATGCTAATTTTTTTTTCTATTTTAATTTTTTGACATTTGAGTTCAGAGGTAGATATGCCTGGTGCGATTTAACTTTTGGGTTCCCCGCCCATATTTTCAATAGGAATCTGCGCTTGGCCAATCGCACTAGGTTTTGCCAATGCCCATGAGAGTGATTACATGTACGTGGGTGCGCCCCCCGGAACTATGCGAATCGATACATTGATACGTCATGCCGAGCTGTATGCATGATGGGATTGCTTGGTCTTGAGTTTTCCCAAACGAGCGCTCATGAAAGATTCTCATTACGATCACTATTGTACGACCGTGGGTAGGCATATTTGTTATCTGTATTAATATTAATTTTGTTTAAATGTCCTTGACATGAAAATAGAGGTACGTTCATTGATAAAATTGACGACGAATTTGCTTTGCAGTTTCATGTGTACGGCTGAACAGACCTGGCCTGGTATAGAGCTATGCCGCCCGTATAACAAGGTCAGCGCACAGATCCTGCTTGTATGCCGTGTCGGCTGCAGGGGTAGGCTACGTGTCCCCTTGCTGACGTTGTTTTGTTAGTTCATTTGTTTTCAAAGGCGGTTTCAATGTTTTTTTGCGCATAAACTAATTTTTTAGCGCTAGTTAATATGAATTTTCTCTTCGATCCGATATTTCTTTTGATATTCAGTGATATTCTAACCCTTCTCCATGGCAATTTAACATGTACTTTGTCCTATATTCCTGGCCTTCCTAACTTGTTGAAATGCAATACTATAATCTGAATATGCTGTGTGTATGAGACGTCGGCTGGATAATTATCGTAAAAATATTTTGTTATTTACACACCTGCCCTGCATGCACACCCTGCAATACTTCCACTCCTTCACAACCCATTCACACACTCAATCCTGAAGGATATTCTCACCTTTCCTGCTTACACCACACCTGCACCCATACCCGGGCCCATCCCCCATACAAGCACATGCACCCCCAACACACATGCACACTACACACACCACACACACACTTAAAGACCTAACCTTCTTTTCTTTTTGTAAATTTGTATGTGCCTTACCATTCTCACAGTCCTGTTTGATATGAAGACCTCTTTCATGTCTGTAGGCTCTACTTCATGCTATTAACTTTATTCAATGTCCAATATTTTAAATTCAACCTTACAATTGTTAACATAATTTTTTTAAAAAAAACTAGAATTTTTTCCGGTTCTCCCTCCTCTCTTCCAGGCTTCGCGCTCGTAATTCAAAAAATATAAGCTGTGGGACCGCCCCATGACCTTTGACCCTGGCACGTGACCTTTGATCTCATCACCATATGAGGGACGCTGTGCACCTATGACAAAATTTTTGGTTCCAATTGAACTTCAAGTTTTCATTTCAATTTAGATCAATTTTAACAGTTTTAGCCCATTTTTCAACTTGACCTCACATGACCTTTGACCTTTCCACAGACCTTTGACCTTTAACATGCACCTTTACCTTTCAGACATGACCTTTGAGCCGTTTGCGCATGACAGTGGTGTGGACCTTTGACCTTTCACATGACCTTTGACCTTTCATACATATACCCTTTTAACTGACCTTTGCCTCGCCGTTTACCTTTGACCTCATCAACATATTTGGGATCCCATGTGGGTCACCTATGACAGAAGTGTGGTTCCAATTTACGTTAAACTTCATGATGTCAATTTAAAAAAAAAATTAACAATTTTTGACACACACAATCACACACACACGCACAACGATGCTAAGTGGGTACCCTCCAGCTATGGCTGCGGCCCACACCAATTAAACTAACAATTTGATTCAGTTGAAACTCTTTACTATCCAGTGTAACAAACTCCTTGCCCACTCCTTATTTTGCATTCCTCCACAAACAAGCTTTTCAAGAGCATGGGACAAATTTAAAGACACTCTCAGTGATTTAAAAATATTTGAAATTGCATGAATATCTTCAAAGTGAAGGCTGGGTAAGTCTGTAGAAGTCTCGGCATAAGTTTCCTTTTCCAGCTGTTAGAATTGAAAGAAAAGGAAGAAAACGGCAAGTTTTCCAAGATAACCGATTCTCCTTCAATTACTTGTTGTATAAGTGTCCGTTCGGACAGTAATGAATAAAATCTCAGATTCTGTCCTTATCTAGGTTGCGTCTGGTCGTATCATTTGCAGGTAATGTTAGGATACTGTACTTGTTACGTACATGCTAAAATCGATTTTTGATGATTTTGTTTCGATTTGCTGATTTAGCAAGTCACTGAATGTCAGTTAATGACCTAAATACACTTGTGAAATCCCCAAGTGTATTTTGCATTGCGCATGGCAGGAATAACCCTAATGTATTTATTGTATAATTTACAAAGGCTTTCATTACTAGGCCTGTTCGTTTTTGGTTTTATTATAATTAGGGCCCGGGAAACTCCGCTTTTTAGGAGCTCGAATTCCGCGCGCGATTTTGGCCAAATCCGAGATTTCCGAGCATCAAAATTTTGACCTTTTTCCTTGCGCAAATCCGCCGCCCAAAATGTGCCGATTCCGCGGAAAAACCGCACCCTAAAAAAATCACGCTTTTTTTTCACACTGCGGCGATCACAAGTACCGCCGAGTCTTGGAAATGACATGGATTTTAATGAACCCTCAACAATGAATTTTAACCACGCCTGAGTCGAACACTCACTCATGTCGTCTCCGCACTGCCCAATCTAATAACTTTTTTATTCTAAAGAGGCTTTCATATGAAACCCTATGCGCATGTGTTCACTAGTTTTGGCCGTGGTGGTGGGCTTCGACCACGTGGTGCAGGAGGTCATAAAATACAAATCACCACCTCATTGCACGCACGGGGTCGAAGCACACCGTGGCTACACGTGAGAAAAAGAAGTTTCCACGACGTGATACGAACTCGACGACAAAGCAGCCCTTGTTTGTCGCCCACGTGTATGTGTATAGTATTGGGGCATGTACGCGTCTCAACGCCATGTTAAGAAATTACGAATAAATAAATCACAAGATAACGCAAATAAAACCAATCAACCACAGTTTCAAGTATAGTTATTGAATTGTATTCATGCAACCAATTAAATAGAAAACATGCATATAGGGTGCGTGGAGGGCCGGTGGATTTTATTATGTCATTCTTAAAGAATATTTTTTTAATCATGTTAACATTGTACAAATGGTATAAATCAAACAAAGAATACAAGATCAGGGATTTCCTCAGGGAGGGGAAATTATATGCATACTTGACGAAAGACCAATAGTATTAACCATTATCTTTTTTTAGTAGACATTCTAATAACAGTATAACCCAATCTCTTTTGCATTTTTAATTTGAATGATAATTCATTTTGAAATGAACGAAGATTATTACTTCTATCTGAAGCAATGTTTAGCGGATGTTCTTACCGATTGAGATTACAATAAGCAACACCTAACCCTCCATTAATTCCAGGATCACTCCAAACATTTACAGGACAAAACCAGTTCCATTCTATTGTTAATCGGGGGGGGGGCAACTTACAATGCAAGTAAACAAGAATGAGGAAACAAGTTTTTAACTTTATATAATTAAGTCCGGATATTTTATAAAAACTCATTAAGAATAACAAACCTAGGTTGAATCATCGGGTGGTGAATGCCTAAAATATGACATTTTTATCATGAAAAATCGTATGGCAGGTCCATGCAGCGACATCGCACGTGGCCTCATGGCTGGGCCGGCGGCAAAAATTTGCAAATTTGCCGATCATAAATTACACTGGGTGATCAATTTATCTGTTATACGTGTGGTCATGCGCTGAAATGTCACTAAAAGATCAGTATCGTTCAAAACGATCTTATGGAATTCCGTTCTTTGGGAATTCCCATTCCGCTGATGCAAAACAGTCAGAGTGAAGCAAATTAGCAGTTATCCTTGAAAATGCAGTTCAACTCATCATCATCATGCTCATGCGAATCATGCGACCAGCTAAGCTCTTGGGACAAACATGGATGTATTTTATGGATAACAAGAGTAGCTACCATGACGGATTATAACATTCAATGCATGCATTCAGGATGAATTAAACTCTATCACCATCACCTTTTCATCTCATCTTATGACGTATCCACATGCGGTCCATCCCATCCTCATTCCCAAGTAAGCAAAGAATCATCACCTATACGTTCAACCGTGACTCGATCGCTGCAGGGGTAGATGTGTCCCCGGGACAGGTATACATTTCGTAAGGGGCGGCATGTTTATTTATATCGGTGGTAACTGGTTTCGCCAATTTGATCTGTTGTGCTGCCCGCACACGCGTTACTTGTGATTCTTAAAACTGCCTAGAGACCGCGCGCAAGTTTGACTTGGGACAACCTGACGATGCATGAAATAGTTAAACGAGTACCGTCAGGGATTCAATGCAATCGAGTTAAGTGTGCACTCAAGGTTGAATAATTGACGGCCCATTATGATCAGGTGGTACAACTCTGTGCCTTCCATCTTTTCTTAACGACATATCCATAGGTGGTCTGATCATTCAGAGGTTGCATGAGTACCGCGATTCAAGCACGATTAATTTCTCTCTTTATGGGTATTTTGGATTTTGTTACGGTTCGGACCGCCTTGCTGCGATCATTGAAATTCAAACTTGCGCCAAAATCGATTTCTTGTGGCCCATCACATTGATCGTTATGAAAAACAGTCGGGTTATTTATGTATATTTGTTTTTCAATGACCTTTTCTGTATTTTGTATTTTTTAAAAAAATACGAAATTTCCGCGTTGGTCCGCGCCGGAAAACGGGAAACATCCGCGCGGAAAGTCAAAATCCGGCATCACATGGCATTTTCCGCGATCGCGATTCTCCGGGCCCTAATATAATGATATTGGTTGATATACCAAAATAGGGAAAATTTCTTGCATAAAGAAAAATGGACACGCTTTCCTCATAATTGAGTGGTTCTACATGTATGTTAATAGCATGGGGTTATTATGTATTTCCCCATATAAAAATGAATAAACCCATTATCGTAAGGGAGTGTCTATTAACAAGGTATAGTGGTCCATGACTGCCAAAGACCCGTATACACTTTGCTCCATCAGAGAATTTTAAGGTTGGTTTGAGTACATATGCATAGGACTTCAAAACCGGTATTTATATTTTGGTGGGAAAATTTCCAAACCCCTGGCAAACTCTTGGTACAGCCATTTCTTCAAAATGGGCCGCCGGGACCATTTTGAAAAACATAAAATGTCACTTTCCAGGAATAATATCAGCTAAAAAAGAATATTCTTTTTTATTTGTTTTTTTGTTTTTTTTTCAATGAATTCTGACATTTTAATCCACTGGAAGTGGTTTTATAATTTGAAACTTCACAAACTCTAATTATGGCCATTAGTTATTTTCAAAATGGCTGCCATCAGAGATTATGACGAACACAAAATGCCATAAATTGCATACAAATTAACGCAAAGGTTTAAAGCGGTGTCAATTTCATCAATTCCCGGACATTTCAACGACCGGAATATTTTGATAATTTAACACCAGATACACTCTAATGAACGACAGTATAGTTTTTAAATGGCTGCCGGAGGCCATTCTTGAAAAAACATAAAAGTCACATTCCAGGAATTATATCAGCTAAGAGGGTAAATGAGGCATCAGTTCAACTTAATTCCCAAATTTCCAACTCAAGGAAATCGTCTTTAAATCTTAATATTACAAACTCTAAGTAAGACCGTTAATTTTCAAAATGGCCGCTATCAAGCCAGTTTAGAAACATTTTATAATCTGGCACCAGATTCAGTTACATAGGTAAATGAGACGGTGTCGTTTCAATCAATTCTGACATTTCCATCCCACTGAAGGTTTTGAAAATTTCAATTTAAGCAAAACTATTAGATATGACCATGAGTTTCAAAATGGCTGTCGGCAGCCATTTTGAAACAAACATATGCCCTAATCTTTCACCAAGGTCGGGCTCCATAGTGGGGAACAAGTTTTCTTTTTTATGCAAATTCTGACATTTACAACCTTGTGAAATGGTTATTAAAAGAGTTAAATTTTTTGTAAACTTGAATTGTCATCATAAAACAAAAATAACATGATATAGAATTATATCAAAATGATATAAATAAAATAAATATATGAAAAAGGAACCCAAAAGAAAGAAAATGGGAGAATGGTGTTATTGTATTCCTGACATGGCGTTAGGTGTATTATGGGTTAAGGCGTGTGGTGTGTGGGTGTGTGTGTGGTGTGTGTGTTTCATAGGAAGCCCCAATCACATTAATTGTTGAAAAATTGCTTTGTTGAGTTATGAGACCTTTGGCTTTACATACTCACGGTGGTATGTACTCACTGGGATGATTGCCATGAGCAAAATCGGGACAGAACATGCGCGTTATGTATTTCCCTGAAGTTACCTGGAGATTTTGCAGAATATTTGAACCTTAGTGTTAGAATCAACTTAAAAAGGTTGAAGAATAAATGGGTGTGTTTGGAATGGGGCTAGGATCATCATCAAAAACCTTTGACCACCTCGGAATGGAACATCACATTTTAGGGAACAAAACGTAATTGCCCCAGCCGCCACCTACTCGAGTGCAATTCATGTCCATATTCAGTGGGCATTTTTCATTGTCCACACTGTCCTGAATTCTATGATGGGGTCTTGTTTTGTATACAAACAAGTTACGGACTGCATGGTCAGCGACAATGGTGCCATGCTACCAGTTAAGGGTATGAAGTCATTACCTCCTGAAATACTTGCTTTGCAAGTATTTAAGATAGTCAGGAGGAATTGTGGGCACAGGGATGGATTGGAGTACAGACTTTATTTTTCTATTGATCGATTTTTGTCAATGATGACCTAAGCTAATAATTCTGGAGGGTGTGCACAATTTCGTTGCTAGTGGATTTCTAGAAATCCAATATGGCAGCTATCACTTCAAATTTCATTCAAATGGCCATAATTTTATGCACTAGATCCAGGTTTTAAAGCACGAGGAATCTTTGGGACCAGTTATTGACGTGATTGATACACAAACATTACCATCAAATCCAATATGGCCACCCATAAAACCCAACTAGCCCTGAAATCATTCAAGTTACCATAACTAATCAACTAGTTGTAATAGAGGCATATTCTGCGCTCTATACCAGTAGGAATCAGATCTGACATATCAAGGGTATTAGCAAGCTTACCAATCAAGAGTAAGCCAATATGGCTGCCTTTAAGATTTTTAAAACCACGATCTATTGTCATATATTCAAATATACTGGCCGCTATTTTGAATTGTAAGTCTGTTGTTCAACCAAAAATATACCAGATACGAGTGATTAATGCTCAAAGACACATCTCATTATTTTTAATTTAAACTTGAAATAATTCATTTTGGGGGGTTTTAACTAAAATACAATACAGATGTATCGTAATTTATAGGTTTTAAAGAAGGTAAAAGGCAGCCATATTGGCCCATCTTAAACATTTTTGTATGCTAAGAAACAGAAAATTACAGATAGAGAATGTCAAATGGTCCAAATACTTATCCCATAAGTTAATTTAACCTTTATAATGATCATTAGTGATTGTAACATAAATACACAGATAATGTAGGTTTTACTATTTAAAAAGGCGGCGTATTGGTGCCATATTGAATTTTGAAAATGTCCATTACGGAGAAATGCCAAATAGGGTTTCTAGTGATCCAACATGTATCTCTTAAGTGTAAAGCATAAAGCATAACATATAGACACCTGGAATCAAGCCTCTAACCTGCAAAAATGTGCCGAAACTTGACGTGTCCAGAGCATTGGAAATGCGTTCTAGGGTGTTAAAAAGTAAACACTTGCAGAGTGTGCGTAAATTATAACAGAGTTTGAGCACCTGCACAACATATTTTAGGTGTTCAGCATGATTCAAGTAGCGTAAAATAGGTATAATGGAGGTGTTAAGACCATTTTAATATTCGAGAGATTTATTTGACTTTTGAGCAGCATAGGGGATTTTTGTGGCAATTATCTTCGATCTATGCACAATGTTCCCATAGACGTTGCTCCTCGAACAAATTTAGATCATCTATTCGTATTCTGCTTCCAAATATGCCTTGTGGAGGGTGCCAACAATGATGTTTCATCTTCCATCTTTCCTTGGTCTTCCTGTCTGTTGGTGCAGCGACGTTCATAAATGCGTTTGGGTAGGCGGATGTTGTTCATCCTGCACAAGTGACCAAAACATGTCAGCTGCGAGGCAAGTGATAGAGGTGGATCCTTGTTGGTGAAAAGTGGAGGAGGAGATTCTTGACAGAACTTCTTCATTCCGGATCTTATCCTACCAGCTGATATTAAGGATTTATCTGTAGCATCGCATCTCAAATGCTTCCAACTTCTTCATGTCATACTTTTTGATGGTCCAGGTTTCAGAGCAATACAGAATCACTGGGTTGACTAGTGAATTAACTAGTCGTAATTTGGTGGAGCGTGAGATGTCTTTATCAATCCAGACTTCTGTAATGATAAAATTACATTACCAACCCTTTCTCGTGCTTAAAACACCGGAGTACCGAGCAATATTTGTCTCTGTGGAAATACTTAGGGATTTTTAGTGATTTCAGACATGGTAGCAGCCATATTGGATTTTCAAAAATGCCACTGATAAAAAAATGTTGCACCCTCCAAAATTATTGGCTTAAGGCCTTCTAACTTACAATTTATCAATAGAAA
>JAMKCH010042690.1:0-12740 GCA_023653785.1 Ophioderma brevispina | reverse complement strand
TGAAACTACTTGCAGACCCGTTCTCCCGTTAGGTTCAGAGACAGTTTGCCTTGCATTTCCCGCAAGCAAACCGTACACACCTTGCAAACAGGTTTTATTATCGCAATGGTCAGGAATTCCATCAGGAACATTCGAAACACCTGAAGCATCAAGAAGAAGAAGGACTGCCAGTCCAAGCTAACATTGCTCGAGTGGAGCTGATTCTTGGGTTCATTCTCAGAGCTTGTCTCACTTGAGCAATGTTATCTTTGGGATCTGATACAGATTTAGAGCAAATACTTTTCAATCGAACTATGTTGGAGTTCATGTGCGACCTAATGAATGATGAAAGTTTCTGATGCGCTCTGGCATATTAAGACCAACGTCTAAGCTAGTACTAGCCTGCGGTGCCACTTTCAAATAATGTCGTTCATTATCCGTGAATCAATGATTTCTAAGGAGCAATTGAATAAAAAGTGATTGCTTTTTTATGATATTTTAATAAGTACATTAAGTTAATAATTACTACAGTTGACAGCACTAACAACTTTAGGGCTTCGTTTCTTTTTCCCTAAAATGTGGTCAACGTTGCAAGAGAATCCGCTATGGACCTAGTGTGAGCAAGGTGTAAACCGCCCACAGCGGGCCTTGACCTGTGACTCCTATACAGTGCATGTATTTGCCACTTCATACCGTAGCTTATTTTACATGTCTTATCAAACAAATGCATGTCGGGATACGTTTCAAAGTCATAATGGATATTTTTTCATAATGGGCTATTTTCTAGTATTTCTATATGCTTTTTAAGTGAAACTACATTTCATTTTGCAGGTGTCTTGAAATCCTGGGTGCACCCTACATCCAACATGCTATCATTTCAGTCGATAATATTTCGCGGTGTTTTTTATTAAATCTACCCTAGTTGTTGGTATAAACCCGAAATTAAACATTTGTGAAAATATCATGTCACACAAAGACTTAAAGGCGGACTCGGAGATTTTGAGAGATATATTTTTTTTCTTGTATTATTCAATAAATAGTTTAACTAGAATACAGATAGTAACATTTGGATATAATCCGATTTTTCGTATTGATGCAGTTAACATTTTTATTTTTGTCTATGTACATTGCCATAGGCTACTGTGCATACACATGAATTTCCGGATCCGAATTTTATAAATGTGATTTCTACATGTAAGACTTCGATTTGAACTGAGCTATCTCACGCATGAGTAGTATATGAACAGTTATGCATCTTCAAGAACACGATTTTTTTATAAATTGAGGGCGTCCCGTCATCGGGAATCTCTGATTCAGGTCTTTCAGCATCTTAGTGATGCTTCAAAACACACTGGATGGGTCACCGCAAGCATATAGATAAACCATCATCATATAAAGTCTAGATACAGATAAATCTTGATACTTATATTGCTTTCCATCTCCTTTAGAAATCACTATTTTTGAAAGGACGTTTCGTGTATTTTTGACATGTAATGCGCTTTCCTTTGAGCCCATATGATCTCTTGTTCCTTTAGGTTAGTATACAAATTACAGTGTTTTTACTGAATTGCGATAGGTTACGCACACTGGATTCGAATTCAGCATTGCGATGGCGATTAACAAAATTATAGGCCTCACCAGTAAGGTTTTAATTGCCCCGTCGGAGGTCAGAGGTTTGAGAAGATTATTCTTATCCAAAATTTTTCCGCTGAATCCGAAAATCGAAGTCTATGCATGCACAACCGCCGGGTTTGTGGGTAAAATTGACTTTTTTACTATTTCAGTCACTTTTTTGCAGAAATCACCTCAAAATCATGTATTGGGTCATAAAACCTTTTATTTTACATTCAGTAGAAAGTTTCCTTGTACAAATGCATCAAAAAGTACTTCTATGTAGCCAAATAAACCCTATATCACTTTAGTTAGGTTGTAGCTGAAAAGGACGATAATTCCTATTTTGGTAAAAAGTGCATTTTTGGCATTTTTTAAATTAACACCCCCAAAACTCCACATATTTTTGATTAAAACTGGAAAAAAGTGATTCAGATATAATATGGACTCATTCTTACTTTTTATCATCATATAAATGAGACCGATGGCGGCAGTACCATTTGTCTTTACAAACAAAAAGTGTCAAAGATTTCCCTAAAAAGCCATTACATATAGAGGGCGTCAAAGAACCTGGACCCTGATTTTACTCGCCATTTTGCCTCTGTAGTGGTATAATATATCAACATATGTGATCAGAATGCTCAGTTTCTTTTTTTACTTTACAACAAACATCATTCCTATGGGTTATTCACCCAGCTTTGCTCTTTCTAACCAAGCAATTCGGTTTTCGACCTGTCCAGGAGTCCTATTAACATCTATGACTTTAGTCAAACAAATCATTCCAGGAAAATCGGTTTTTTTTTTTTTTTAACTTCAGATGTGAATATATTTGATGGGGTTTACCCACAAAAGCAATTAAAATTTTTCATTGATGACCTTTGCTAACTTCTACACCCTCGTCATCCAAGAAAATAATCTCAAAGTAACGTAACTTGATATCATTCTTATGCATACGTTAATGAACATATTCCTATAAAGAAAAAACTAGTTAACATTTCGATATAAGGAAATGCTTTGGACCAAACATGTCACATCCTTAAAAGATATTTTGAATAATTATCGCTATTATCACATGCTTTTACACCATTAACATAGTACTTGTATTAATATAAGCATAGACATACCTGCATTTAAATAGGAATCCATTGACAGATCGCAAAACCACCTACTTCATTCGAAATACTGTAGCTCAGCCTAAACCTCACTGTTTTGAATGATTGTTCCAGTAAAATAAAGTTAATTTAAAAAACAAAACAAAAACAAAACTAAAACAAGCAAAAAAAAAGAATTCCGTTGATACCACATAGTTGGGATGTATATATTCCATTCCAGTACCTTTCTGTTGTCTTACTATATTCCAAAAGGCTAATTAGTGCGAACTAAGGATTTTTGACAGTTCCCATATCAAAAAATTGTTTCCTTCTGCGGCCTCCTAAACATAAAATTAAATACAGTAACTGAATATTTTCGCCTCCTTGGTCTTTGATTTGTTTTTACAGTAATGGGAAGGTAAGCCTCAACCTATACCAGTGTACTGATCACAATATTATTTTCCTTTGATTCCTTAACGTCCACCCTCAAACCTTTGGGTTTTGCTCAACTTTCGCAGATTTTCCCGATGATGGTGCCCTTAATTTTCTTTTTTTAAAATCCGGTTTTTAATATATAATAAAATTGTTTTTTTTTTTAATTAAAAAACAGGGAACATGGTAGGTAAATAGCTAAGCTCAAACCGATCGTCTTCACGAAAACACACCTAATGCATAATTCAAATCCAGATTTTTTTTATACGCCGTTTCCTACTTATCATCAAAACGAAGAAAATCCGAGTCAGCATCACAACCGGTATATGAAATTTAGATGCCATTTTTAGTTGACTATTTTAGTTAACCCCGTGCCAAGGATCCGAACCATTTGTTTTTGAGACCTCTGCTTCGAGGGCGGGAGCACCTGGTTAATAGCCGCATACAGGGCTGATTGTTGCATAATTTTTGGGCATGAACCGCCGGGGGCGCGAGCCCGAAAGCACCCCCAAGAACGCACTTTTTAATACACCAAAAAATATTTAAAAAACCGTCTGAGTCACCCTTTAAACAATACACCTTGTTTGTACCGTAGATGAAAGATGCAATATTGTAATGTATAATACTACCCAGATAGTGCTGTCTGATGCAGATCCATAACAAAAAAAAAAAAAAAAAACCAAAGGAACGATAAAAAGTGACATGGACAAAGCAGGTGAAGAAGAAGTACTAATATTTTTAGGTTTAGATAGCGCTCCTCTGAAAAACAGTCATTTGATTCTTGCTCGGATAATGGCCCCTTCAAATTGATTTTTAAGAAACGGCAACAGTTTTTAATGATAATTTTCTTTTTACCCATTTTAAATACAATGGCTTCAAAGCACGTCTGCATGCCTCATTTTTTGGATTATATGAGACCGCCACAGCTTTCAAAGAAGTACAAGGATTTTGAATGGCTTTATTCAAAGGCAGAATACTTTTGATGTGAAATACTGTGACCAATAATCTTTGGTTGGAGGGCCTTTCATTTGAATTTTACATTGTTTTTAATGATATGCTGACTTATATCAGTATCGTCTTTTGAGCAAGGAATTCTGTCCCCCCTCTACCAAATGGCGTGATCACTTTCCTACCCAAAAAGGGGTTGTGACCTCTTATTTTAAAAGTATCACCCTATTTGTGCTCTTGACAACTGCCTATAATTTATTATGAAATAAAGGCTCAAACTCTTAACTTTTCCCTAAAAGGATTTCTTCATGAAGACCAATGGTGTTTATGTATTCGAGCGTAGTGATTGGTTGCGCTGCATATGCTGATATAATGGGTATTCCACGGTCCATGGTTTTGTTAGAGATTGAAAGGACTTTGACAGTGTTTGACATACTTGTATTTGAGTCTTAGGTCGTTTCAATTTAGGTGATAATTTTATTCATTTGTCAAAACATGTTAGAACATCAGGAAGAGTTACAATGATTTCTGGTAGACTATCGACATGCACATGCAATTTCCAAGGCTGCCCATGTTGTCCCTGTTCTGTTTGCCATTTGAAACACCGGCATTCGCAGTATGAGAAATAAAGGGTTTAAGGTTGGCAACTTTGAAAAGAATATATAGTGTTGGCAGATGATACAAAATGTTTCCTACATGGAATTTGAATCTTTAAAGCCATTTTCAATACACTTGACAGATTTGCTTCTTTATCATTATGATTAACCTTCCAAATCTGAGGGCAGTCCGCATGGCATGGTCTGATTTCATCCATTTGAAGAGCATGTGTGACTGAATTGGAGGTCAAACACTTTTGAACTTTGGAGATTCATTTCGTCTTGCTACTAGGCCTTTTGGCCCTCATTTAATCCCCAACTTAATCAAATTGAGTAGACCCTTAAACTGTTGTAGAATAAAAATGTTTCGCTTTGGGGTAAAGTTACTGATTAGTCGTTGTTTGTGCCACAATTTTGTATTTTTTCTGTCGTTCTGTGTAGTAGCATTTCCAAATATTTTTCAAGAAGATAAAGGGTCTTCTTTTATCAATTTGAAATGGTGGCAATGACAGAGTTAAGCGGGATGTTCTTTTTTGCAATGAGTATGATGATGTTGGTGGTCTTTGAATGATTGATCCACTTCTGTATTTTTTCCTGGATTTAAACAAAGATGTCCTCACTGGAGTCTGGAAAGTGCTTATATATCAATAAATTACTAGAGTCTTTTTACTTTTCTAAGTTTGTGAAAATATTTGAGATGAAAAAAACGCCGACACCTCCAATGCATACACTTGTATTAATTTCCACTTTTTATGCCAAATATTTTATATTTACAATGCAGATTGCTCAAAATAAACCCCAGTTTCGTCGCCTTTTCAATTTGCTCAAATTAAACGCAAAAAAAACTTATCTAAGTGCTGAAAGTAAAGAGAACTAGAGCATCATTTCAAAGAACTATTGGACTATTGCCATTGAAGCCTCATTGATCTCTGAGATGGTCCCTGTGTACATTTTGTTTATAATGCCATGGCGACATCCAAGATGGATTTGAGAGAGGTGCGTGTTGTTTGAAAATGGGTTTGTTCTTGTCTTTGTTCTTCGTCCTGTTTTGTCTGAGTTTTGATAAATAAAAACATACTACAAAGAAGAACAATTTAAAGCACACACACACATCAATAATTCTGTAGATTTTCTTAAAATTTGCATCCAAGGATTACACATAGGTGTAAGGGATATGTGTACAAGATGGTAGATGCCACACCATAAACCGCAAGTTATAGCATGCAATCCATGTTGCCAAGGACATTCCCATACTCATAAGGATGTTGCGGGAAGACGTGCAAAAAAAGGAACGTGATAAAAAAGATTATGTTAGGTTGCATCGCAGATGTTTGCTTCTGTGCTGGCAGCTGCTGAGTAGTTCGTTTTCTGTGATTCCGGTTAGCCCAGCAGCATCATGTGATGGCTTAACCAATTATGAAATCTTTTTCTGTTAGGCGAAGATTGCACCTTTATTAAGATAGTTAAATATGGTTGCATGGGCCGATTATTGTTATGTCCATTAATGTCTGAAAAAAAACTCGAGATTTCGAAATATATTCTTTTTTGTGTAATAATGAAAATAGTCACCTGAACTAAAGATAGTACCTAAAATGCACAATTCCGAATTTGAGAATGAATCTGATTTTTCGTTTTGATGCCGTAATCATTAGTTGTAGATTACGCCCATAGATACTGGGTATAACAAAATTCCCGGATCCGGAATGTTATACACAGTTGTGAATTTTTTATATGAAGGAATCGATTAAGCTTAGCAATTTTCAAACAGTGATTAGTATCTGGTCAAGCATTACTCCATGCCAAAAACCAACGATTTTTTTGGCAATTGAGGGCGCCCCTCCTCAGAAATCCTGAGTCGGCCTTTAATGTCATTAATGACCACTTTATTGGGCTACTCTTAAAGTTAAAAAAAATTCTTGTACTTTCTAAAATTACATTGTTGTCCGTTATCATCTCGCCTTGAAGCTGTTTTCTGTGAGGTACCCTCATTTTGTTAGATTAGTGCCATAAATGATGAAGGCGAAGTTATTAGGACAAATTGACTGCATTCAGAAATACCACCGAGTCTTCTGGACATGATTTGCTTCGCGAAACATCGTGTATTTGATTTGAATCCATGGACAGGTCGCAAAACCGACTACTGTATTCAAAAGATAAAGCCTTGCGAATAGTAACCGATGGAATGATCGTCGTATTAAATTAAATCTAAGAAAACAATCATTCTGTTGATCACACATGTTGAGATATACCACTTAAAGGTGTCAAAATGGCGAGTAAAAATCAGGATCCAGTTTCCTTTTACTTACCTATGTGTTAAAGGTCATTTGGGGATATTTTTCAGAAATGCCAATTTTTGATCTTCTGACAATTGTGGTTTGTAAAGACAATGGTAATTTCTGCCATCTGTCTCATCATATGATGATACAAATTAAGAAATGCATCCAACGATTCTATCTGAATCCATATATTCATTTTTACGCACAAATGTGAAATATTTGGTGTTAATTGAAAAAATTCAAAAGCAACTTTGTTTGCCCAAACTTAGTATTGTTGCTCTGTTCAGCTAACAAATCCATAAGTATATATGGAATTTTATTGTGGCTAAATATAGTACATATCTCCCTTCTTATATACAAAATTCATTATCCTGGGATGTAAAATAAAGTTTTTATGACAAAACATGATTTTGATGTGATTCCTTCAAAAATGTGGACTGAAAGTAAAAAAGTCATTTTTCACCCCGAACCCGGCGGTGCTGCATCAAGACGTCGATTTTCGGCATTCATTCGGAAAATTTTGGATTAAATAACCTTCTCATCCTTCTGACCTCCGACGGGGCATAAAACCTTGCTAGCTGAGGGCTAGAGAGACTGGGCACCTTTCAAGATTGCTTGTTTTTTAAACTTGCGCTCGGTAATTCTTTACTTCAGTGAATATCCAGTGTGTTTATTGGTGCAAGCGTCAAACTTATTATATTGCTATTAACATCGTAATCTTTAGGAACACACGTAAGTATTTTGACAAATCTGACATCGTGGCAAGACTAGAAACCTGCTGTTCAGGCTGTGTTTGTATTGTTGTTTGTTTTTTGCTTTTTCTAGGGAGGTTACCATTGGCGGAAAACGCACAAATCATTACCCCCTAGAATGTGCTTATTGAGATTTTGACCATTTTTTTAACACGTAAGTCTCCCAAAAAGTGCTATAATCAAGGAAAATCGACCTTTACAGTTTAATCGCTTTGACCGCACTGGTTAAATGCACTACGCCATGGCAACAAAACGTACTCCATACAGATACACTAAAACTACAAAACCTATAAATGAAACACACCACCATATTTTAACTTTATGATATAGGGCGGATATAAATGAATATCTCATTTGTGTTTTTGTAACTAACACCACACCCAACCATCAACAGCCACCCCTATACTTAACATTGTATAGCGCTATGTTTCAAATTAAGTTACAAAGAGCGTGACTAATGTTGAAACAAGATTCAAATATTAATACAACAAGGTCAAAAATATTTCATTAGTTTTTGGAAACGAAACAAATACCGTATACATTATACACTCAAAGATTCAACAGATTATATGACAAAATTGTTCATCGGTTCAAAAGTCATCAACATTCAGATCAAATTTATTTTCTAGAGAAATGGGTAGTATCTAATTCTTTACAGCTTATAAAGGAAATACTTCACAACAGTCAACCGACAGCAAACGTTCTAGAACCGTTAGATCCCTCAACATGAAAATGGTCATATACACATTAAAGGTAGGCCTAGATTATTACTGCCTAATATGTCCAACGTACTAACAGTGATCGTCACACACACATTAGGTTCGTTTCGTTCGTTCGTGTTCCACAAGTCATTCGTAGATGACAGAGTTAGGTGATATATTGTTTACAATGCATGCTGAACTAAACCCTGATGTTCAGATTATTTGTTGAATTGTCGGATTGTAGAGTAAAATGCTCTCCAATATTTGCCTCAAATCCGTTTTTGGCCCAGTCATGCTCGTACCTAAAGGTTCTTCTATGTCTACAACCTACTCTAACAAGTTTTACGATTTTACTGGCGTCGCGTCTGTTCTTCCTTTTGTTATATGTTAATTAAGGTCGAAAATGACTGTGACTTCAATCTTGTGGTGTTTTCAATAGTATCTATTTTCCTAACAATTGTCCGACTGCGTCTGTTCGCTTGTCCATTTTTACACGGCAATTCTTGGACTTCGTGTATTCCTGGCTTTCTGGTTTGATGTGAATCCAAGTTTAGATTATACTTAGTATATGAATCTTGTTCGTTTCATTTTCGCTTCTTTTCAGCAAATGTTAAATGAATATACTCTCTGACTATTCGGTATTACCTATTTTATGACTTTACCAACTAAATATTCCATTCTGAACAATTCTTTTTCAAATATTTTTAGTGCTGCAGGGGTTGTTCTGTTAGCGTCTCATATCCCTAAAAACCTGATTAGCATCAGACACTAGTCATGCAACTAAGAAAGCTTCGACACGGTCTCAAAGTTGACCCATTTTGAAAAATGTCCGGTTGTTCCTAACATTCAGAGTGCTCCTTACCCGAGATACCACAAATGAATCGGCATGAATTGGCCATTGGGGAGGCGGGCAGTTGACACGGCTATGTAAAATATGACGCTCTTTATAAGGGGTCGGTATTTTAACTACCTCTTAGAAAGGACCTCCGGGTGAGGTCTTCAATGTTTAACCCAAATTTTCATTAAAGTTTATTTCATGTTTTTCATAGAGAGATTCCCTTTTTTTCTACATTTCAATGCGCACGTCGCAAATTTCCCCTCCATTGCTGTATTTACTTTTCAAGAATCAAACCAAGAAAGTTCGGAGTCAAACACCCAAGATATTTGCACCTCGCATCACCCCTGTCTAAGTTTCCACTTTACATGTTTTGCCCGCAAAACACAAACACAATTTCTCACACTCAGTCTTCCACTCCATTTTCAGTTTGCTTTCCTCTTCGTTTCTCTCTTGCCCTGCTTTTACCTCCTCACGTATCCCCTTCACCATCAGAAACGAATTCAGCTACGCTTTCCTAAATCCGTCAGGAAAAGTAGCCATTTTTATAAAGCAGAGAGTAAACATCATTTAACCCTCACTTGGCACGATGCATGAAGCAGATCGAATAGGAAAAGCTGACAATTTGACAGTTTTTACCAACATCGTGGACTCAAAATCAAACTTGAAGCAAGCCTTAGCATAGAAGTAGTACTAAAATTAAAACATCGCCTTATCTTACGAAAAAAGTCCTTAGTTGCACGTTCGAAGTGACACTGACCTGTCGGGAAGTAGTTGTATTCAGTATTAATTACACATCAACAAACTGAGGATCATTCCATTAATAGCAGAGCCTCTCAGGCTTATAAATAAAGAAGGCAGTTTCAAGTCGGAAGATCTAATCACTTTTAGTACTTGAGAAGTGCCAATACAGTTTGCTTGCATTTATTTTTGGCGTGCAGGTATCTGAGCAAACGAACTTGGCTCTGATTAATGCAACAAAAAACTTGCTTCCCACGTCTGACATTCGATCAAGAACTGTGCATTTATACTTGCAATTTACCCGTGTCTCCCTCTTTCACTAGTTAGCGCCAATGTCCGATCAAAACTGGCCCAGGAGACATCAGCCTTCCCTAACCTGGTATGTTAGAACTTCATTACATTAAGAAAGTGTCACCTGTCCGGTTTTGGTGTTTATTTTCATTGTAATCATGAATGCTATAATGTGGAGTCACAGCCATGTTTTTCCCCCCAGATGCACATAAGTCTTAGCAACGCCATGGCTTTTACAATATAACCGCCCCTTCAAAGCTTTGAGCTATCACTAACTTGGCAAGCGTCAATTTGAAAATGAAAGAACTTTTAATTTAGAATAAAAACACACACAAACGCAATCAGAATTTTTGTAAAGACAAGTAAGTTTTAAGCGCTTATATCTATTAATCCTATGAATATTCTCTTCAACAGTGACATAAAAACCAATATATTATTTCTGTTAAAAATCTTATATACTCTAAGCCATCTCTGTCAAGTTGAAAAATTAGACAGGATAAAACTTTAAATGAAAACTGACCATGTATTCGCGCATGCCAAATATTTGTAATCCTCATCAACCGCAAGCCTCAATACCTTCACTCCAACTTGACTAACCTCCTGTTGGGCAACATCTTCAGACAATATTTTCAGTATTTTAGACCTGCAAAAAGTTCTCGTTCGGTTCCAATGACCTCATTAGTTCACAGTGGGCTTGCCCAATTCAGCGAAGCAAATTAAATTACAGGCGACAAATCTCTTAGTGTCCGATTTTTCCAATCCCCCCCCCCAGTGTTAAAAGCTGAAACAGATAAACCAACGGAGTTTCCTTGTGGCTTAAGACCTAACTGGCCAGACGCCATGATTTCAAAAGAGTTCGCAATACTTTTCCATTGCCCCCTGCTTCATACCTCGAAAGTCCTTTTCTTACAATAAGACGTTAGTGTTTTCAACCATCACATAAAGTCGGCTGTTTTGTCATCGTTAGCACTTCAATTTTCTGCATTCGTGAGGTTGTTAAAGTCAAACCATTTTACGAATAAACATGTTAGGCGAGAACCATTATATAATCTCATTAAAGAGCTCATTTGATCCCATTTGTCCGTAAAGGCACGCTTTAAAGCACTAGGAAGGACCATCTAGTGATTTTAAATGAAAATAAACCCATAGACAGCATCCAAATCTACAATTCAACAAGCACATGATTTTTAAAACAATCTCAATTGCTATATATTTAAGCTAGCAAAGAATAATAATATATACTGATGAATATTATATTATCCTAGACGACAATAAAGGTATTTTTATTCATAATTACAGGGATTAGCAGCGATTATGCGAGGGATCGAAAAAAAACTGTTTTGGAAATGCATTTTTAACTTATAAATAAGGGATAAGTGTGTAACAATTCCATTTATAACTGCTTTAATGAAGAAGAAAACCCCATAGTGAAAATATGAAGTATTTGAGATTTTTCCAATACTGTCTCTAGCAAATAGACATACAGCCACGCGTCTCAAAATCTGCACTATACAGTGATGGTGGTGTATACCAGTACAAGATAAACAAAGATCAATAATGTTTGGTTTTGAGGGTCAAACTGTATTGATCATGGTGCACAAATATCACGCTACAACTGTGATATTCACCGGGAAAGGCCTTTTTGATCCAAGTCGGAATTTTGTGATTACGCAACGTATAGAAATACAGAATGAGATAAAATACTGCCTGTCTTTAATGATGGAATTCAAGCCAACACTTGCAGGTTATTTTCGCATATCAATGCCAGAGTCAACAAAATGTAAAAAATATGAATTTTGATGATTTTTTGATTGTTCGTCGGATTAGCAAATTCCCTTTAACCAAATAACAATTTTTGCAAAGTTGTGGCAAATGTTTAATACTATAGCATCGTTTAAGATGAAATAATTATTGTCAATCTTATAAGTGTTACAAGATGAATTGGAACACATTTTTAGAAGAAGTACAAAGCTTTGGGCGGATTTCATTGAAATACTTCAGGGTCATTACTAATAAATCGTTATCAGTAAAAATACTACTTCTAATGTTCAACAGAGCCACAACTATTACGATATCTGAACTTAACAGATTTTAGCTGAGTCAATGTGGCAAATTCTTTTTAAATCACAATTTAAACATTTACACAAAAAAGGATCGAATTAACACAGATGTCAACAGTAAGGTTCTGTATGGTACATTTGTTTATAATGATTTGTAACAAAAACAACTGGCCCAAATCTTAAAACTGATGATTAACAATATGTCACTTCTGATCCATCACAAAGCTATACGACCCTTTACTGGCAATATTTCTTATCTCTCTTAAACACCACGTTGTAATCGATTCTGACATTTCATACACATGAACTACATTGTTGTCTACTTTATTTCTCTGATTTTTAAAACAAGGGCCATGATGTTGAGAAGCACCACTAAAAACAACGTTGAGTCATTTCCGGGGTCAGTAGTCAATTATGCACACTACTA
>JAMKCH010042689.1:0-12265 GCA_023653785.1 Ophioderma brevispina | reverse complement strand
TCTTGCCAATTTGACCTCAAGGTCTTTGACTCTTGGGGAAAAAAATGAGTGAATGAAATTAATCGTTTCAGTGAGTAATTTTGCTGCAAAGTCTCGATTTTGTTGACTTCATCATTCACTCCAAAAAAGGTAATCTTTCACTCCAGGGAGAATGAAGAGCCGTAATTGACCAATCAGGTGGCAGAATTCAAAATTCCAATTTGTGACGTCACAGCGACCGACAGAATAGATATCGAAAAAAAATGACCAAAGTCCCAAATTAAAAACATTTTTCTAGTGGTTTGAAGGCGGGGGCACTCACCAGCGTACTAGTACCACCGCGAAAACTACACTCGCTGTGCATGGTCCCCGATTTTTTGTCCTTCATCGCTTAAGTTCTCTTCCGGCAAACTCGCACCTGGATTAAAACTAGTGGTCGATCAAGTAAAGTACCCTTTACGAGGCCGATTTTTCTTAACGGAACAATGGACCAACACTGATGTGCTCTTCAAAAATTCCTTTTTAGACGTACTTACAGTTTCCTAAAACGTCTCCAGCGACAGTAGAGAAAAAGCCACCAATAGCAAATTGAGCAATTCTATTGAATAGCACTATGGGAATTTATTGTTAGGGGAACATGCGAAAAACTGCATGAAATACTTACCCAAGGTACGGACACACGCTTCTCTGCACAGTCTCAACGTTGATCATGTGGTCTGCTGCTGCTTTCGTTTACCATCCCGGGATTTTGCTATGTCAAATTTGCATTTGAATGTTGCGCATATGCAATCGTCTTGTTGTTACATCCAGGAACGTTGTGGCACAGTGAAAGTGGCGCTACCCAGGCGCCGCCATTGGAAATACATTTTTTTTCAAAACAGAAAGAATTTGAACAATTAGAGTACACCTTATTCTAAATTCGTTTTAAGTATTAACGTAAGACTCAATTAATGAAAAACTTTTACTGAGAAAATCAATGCCGCTAGTGTACAGAAATGATTTACACGTCTGAGATAGACTGTAAAACCTGTGATTGTAATTGCTCTTAGCACAGCGAGTTGAGTGGTGACCGTTTCATCATAATGTCCCGCTGTGTAGTCTGCAATATTCGAAATCACCTAAGCTCCAAAAATAGCATGTTGAACAAACGTGAAAATTGAACACGGTGATCGGCGGCCCCCTGTCACAGCGATACGCATATGACCTGACCTCTCCCCAGGTCAGTGGGCAATGGAGCGTCTGTTTATAGAAACCCTCGTGAGATGTAAACACAGGGCCGCTTCTGCGATAGAATCCTGGAAGAAGCGGATTGAAAAATTGCCGAAGGTTTTTTCATTCAAATGTGGGTAATCGCATTGATATTAAAGACCCAAAGTGCCTTAGTTACATAATCACTTGTCAGTACTGCTCATGGGGGATATGTGGGACCAACGTTCTGCCTGCATATTGCTTCTGAAATGTAACATAAGCTTTTTTTCGCCAGGATCCCATATTGCCCGCAACCCAATTTAGGAACAACCAGACCCCCTGCCGTTGGTGGCGACATTTCAGCTCTATTTCAACTAGAGTAGTTTTTTGTGGTGTTGTTAGGTTCAATAAATCTATCAAAATTCACTTAAACACAATTGGGTGCCAAATGCATGCCAATCTGCTGACTCTGTGGGGGTTAGTTATTGGCTCTGTTACTGATCATGCCCACCATTGTGTTGACAAATCTTGTCATTGTATTCCCGGTTCACCATCCACGCAAAAACACACAGCCCAGCTTTCAGTGAGGCCCAAAGTCAGTGCAGTTGCCAGCTGGTGGTCACAAGTTTGGAGCTCATCCTGTGCGTAAAAAGAAGTCAGTTTAAGGACACATTTTTTACTATAACTTTGTATTTCTAGTCTAGGGTAAGTAAGACACCTCTCCTACTACTAAAAATTATATATCTTAATACCCAAATCATTTTGAATTTGTTGATAAATTCTATTTTTTTATGATCATTACCTACCAATTGAGACCATGGGGATACAATAGGGTTTGCGGTTATCCGAAACAGATAAAACCAAGAATAGAAGGTGACTTTTTGTGTTTATTAAATTATTTAGTACACACTTCAAATATTTATGAGCGAAATTGCAGTTTCTAGCATAACGGGAAAGTATTTGTTTTAATTTTATTAAAATTCACTTGATTCTATTTATGGCTTCAATAACCCGGAAACTAGGCATAGGATACACCGTTCGAAAGCCTGTCTCAAACCTAATTTTTTCATTGACATTTTAAGGTACAGCGGGTTCGATACCGGGGGAAATTTAAACATTTTCTCCCGCCTATATTTATTCCCACGGCTTCAATAGGAAAAGCTACGCCTTGACCCAATCGTGCTCTGCTAGGGGTTGGCCAGATGCCCATGAGAGTGAAACGTGGGTGAGCCCCCTGGAAAACTATGCATCGAATACAGTGACATGTACGTCATGCCGAGGGTACATGGATGCATGCTGGGATGCTTGGTCGCGTAGTTTTCCCCAAAAGGGTTCTCGTGAAAGATTCTCATTAGTATGGACTCTGGAGGATAATATATGTAATATTAATTTGTTTTTTTTTTAAAGTGTCTTGAAATTGAAAAATAGAGGTTTGAACTTCATGATAAAAATTGACAGATGTGCTTGCATTTCATGTGGTTAGGCCAGTAAACAGACCTGGCTTGTATAGATCATGCACTCACTATGCACGAACGTAGTAAGACAAGGTCAGCGCACAGATCAGTGCATGTCTGGCCGTGCTCGTGCGGTGCAGGGCGGTTAGGCTACAGTCCGTTGACTGAGTGTTTGTTATTATTGTTTTCAAAGGCGGGTTTGGTTTCAATGTTTTGCGCCAGTTTAAAAATAAATATTTGTTAGCGCTAGTGTAAATATAAATGTTCTTTCGATCTGATATTTCTTAAGAGATTCAGTGGATATTCTAAACATTTCCATTGCAATTACATGTACTTTGTCCCTATCTTCCTGGCCTCCTAACCAAGCTTGTTGAGCAAGACTAATAAAATCTGAATATGTTGGGTGTCATGAGGAGTTATTGACGACGTCGGCTGGATAGATTGTAAACAATATCTTCTTTTTTTCATTACAACATTGCCCATAACTATAACATTTGTATACTGCAGGGTTTGTCCAACCTTTTTGATGAAGGGGCCCCGAATTGGTTGAATCCAAAACGAGTACGAGCCGCAAGCAAATAAGCAGGGGCCCGGCGCGCGGGTCTCAAGTTTGGTGTGGATAGGAATGTGCCTCCGAGAGTTTAGAAGTAGGACCCCTAAATTATCGATCAATTTTAGCAGAAAAAAGGGACCTATGCATTGTATATACCAGAGATGCATGAGATTTGGGGCCAAATTTACGCAAGTTGGCCATTTTTCGTAGAAAGAAATGTCGGCCACACCCTGCCATAGCAGGTTGGTGTGGTGGGTTGGGTGCAGGTCGATTCGGTCCCAAAACAAGTTCGTCCCAGTCAGTTCGGACCATGCCCCCCACCCCCTAATCGGTCTCACGGAGTCATGAATTCATGTTGGTATTAATATGCAAATAACCCTAAGCTTGAGGAACGTTCGGTACTTTTTTTGTCCAGGAAACTTTTCAGCATTAAGAATGAACTAATATACCAATTTCAGTTTCACGGCTGTTGATAGAATTACTATAATGGGCATTTCAAAAAGCCATATAATGGTATTTTCGGTAATAAATCACTATAGGTTTTGTACAGGTTGAATTTCAACCTGGGACCATATGCCGAATGGCCTGTGGAGTAATCCAAAAAAATAGGCATATTGCAAATTCGAAAGCCTGTAACTCCAACCATTGGTTCATTTCTGAAACGCTGTTATTCTATCAATTTAAACAAAGTAGAAAGCTACACATAAGGCCTATTCTCATCCCTAGATTGAAGTGATTTGTAGTAATTAATCCTCAATCGGCCTTTTAAAATTTTTACAAAAAGCCGAAAAAAATACATTTTTTGAGCACCTTAAATCCTTTCAGAGTGAAAATGAGGTTGAAAATGTTTTCCGAATATCCACACTCAATGGAATTTCATTGACATTGACTTCTATGGCAGTTGATGGTGGGACAAGTGAAGTCATGGAAGTCAATCAGGGTGATCCCAAATAACTCGGGATATAGGCACTCGATCATGCGAAAGGAGGCACACTGCATGCCATGAAATTGCATGAAATCTGTTAGCTTATAGTCTCGCAGTGTCCGTGGCGCTATTCCGCTACGTCATCCCCGGTCAACGTCATGCTGCATAATTATTACGTCATGATGTCATACCATAAATTATTAGATACTTAGGTGCTTAGCGAAAAGGTGGTGTTTAATACTGCTATTAAATCGATATCGAATGTCTCTGGGCATGTACAAAGTGTCACCACCTGGTCAAGTGCAGTTAATGACACTGGAATGACTTGGAGACTGGAGTCAGGGATCCTGATCCATCGAATGTGTTGTCTTTCAGCTTTGCTCAGTAACTGAGTCAGTACAGACCCATCAGACCACAAGGGACAGGACATAGATTGCACAGCACCATGTTTTGTTGGCATCATTTTACTGTTTACTTGAACTTTCATTTCACAGTCATGTAGTTCTACATGTAGCTCTGATACGCATAACTTACCATTATGTCTTTAACATGTTGTCATTACGGTATGTGAAGTATGCAAAACCACCTCTTACCTTTTCCCTGTTACCTAATCAACTTGTCAATCTCAAAATCCCTCCAAATGTCCGATATTCCCTGTTTTTTACTATTCAAACACAACTTGAGATCCTATGCGATGACATATGTGAACAAAAAACTTAACAGAATTAGAAATAAAAATGTTGAAGGAAAGGAAATTGTGCTACTGAATAACTTCTGCGCTACAGTGGCACGAATGAGCATAATGAACAAGGGCACCAGAGCAAGAGGTTATGCATACGCACATGGGTCACCACGTGTGCGTTGTTTACCAACAAGCATTAATTTTCCATATATAACCTTGAAGGGGGTCCAGGGCTAGCTGAGTCCCTGGGCCTCTCGTTCGGCAAACTAACAAACCTGACGGTTCAAGTGAATAGCACCACAGTGTAACGGCCGTGCGTTAGAGGCTGAGGGATTCAGCTAGGTCCAGGATACCGGTATGTGACCTCCAAGATCAAAGGTACATTCGTTCATTGCTGGGTACAAACAAGTCCTGTATGAGAAAGGTGGTTCGCGGAAAATGATGGATTTTCTACGTTTTTAGACAAATTTTGAGGATTAACTATTAAAAAGGTAATTGAGTATAGGAACATATATCAAAATCGATTCTGAATTGCTTTTGAATTTGTTCGTCTGCAGTCTGCAAAGTGGCTCTTGAAATGGCCTGCTCATGCGGTTAATCAGGGAAAAGGTTAAAGCATGTGGTTTTGCATAACATTCCAATACCATTAATGACAACTGTTAAAGACATAATGTGAAGTTATGTTAGCAGCAGAACTACCTAACAGTAGCATAGTCAAAAGAAAACTTCTACTTGATGAACCGTTTTTAGATTGGGCATACTCGCATCACGGTCGAAGCACTTCCGTATACAATAACCTGGACAGTTAATAGGAATAGGCTCAGAAGAAAAAGGTTTCGCAAATATTCAGAGGCTAATAAAAATTGTTTATATTATCCTCGCTAAAAAACAAGGCACACACTTACATTGTACCTGAGAAGTACTTTTTCTCAAATAGATGCTATAAAATTTCATAAGTAGTAATTCTGAGATACAAATTCCGGGGACATCCTTCCACCTTATAATTGTACAGTTCCCCAACAGTGACGACAGCGGCAATACTAGCGCCAGTACTCAACAGTTGAAAGCAAATTGTAGATGTATATTTTTTGTTATTTCTAAAGCTTTGTATTATACGGCACATTAGCAACAACGTGGGTGAGTAATTTTATCAAGTATATTGTGAAGTTCAGTTAAATCTGCTGAAAGTGCTACCATTTTTTAAGTACAACTGCAAAACCTAAAATAGAGCGGTCCATTAAAGAAAACGTCTCCGATTATAAAGATGCATCTGATTTGTTCGTATATTTAGGGTTGCATGCGAAAACTAATCCTAGCCACTACTTGAATACAAAGTCTTGACTGTAAGGGGAGTTTCCAGTTAAAATAACAAGATCAGGCCCTCAGAGCTAGAATGTAATCCTAATGAGGGCAAACACTTGTGTTATTTGAATAGGCCAGCAACGTAATAGATTTCTTTCACCACTCGGCGCGCTCTATGCCTTCTTGTTGCGCAACCAGCCGGGCGTAGTCGCTGTTACTGCACCACTAGTCTAGGTAAGGACAAGCACACGCACCTACAAATTGTGCGTCGCGCGTATGTTATGTCAGTGGTGCATTTCCCAGGTTTCCATTGTCTGATCGGCCGCTTTTTTGCAATAATTATGCGAAATTCAGGGGAAAATTTCGTTGCAGAGTGCAGAAATCAGTGCCTCACAAATGAATTTTGCGGGAATCATCTAATTCACTACTGTGAGTTTACAAGAATCAACATTGATTCACGCAAATCAATTTACGGAATCTTTGCGAGAATCATCTCGGTGCTCTCCGAGAATTCTATCCCTGCCATGGACGTCATATGTTGAGGAAAGTAACGAAGACTGATTATAGGGGGAAAATTGATATTTCGCATTTTAGCACTCAGAACACCTTATTGTAGCTCTAAAATGCTGTCAATTATATCAAACTAGACTTTCCCATTAAATAGAGTCAAAACCGCATGACAATCTGATTTTCCTAACCTTTTTGGCGAAAAATGAATTTTTCACTGTGTGGGTCTATGGAAATGGCGTTTTGCTGACATGCGAACTTTTAGACGTCATTGTGATTCATGCTAGCTTTGGTACTCAATTTTGGTATCAATGGAAGAGGAGGACCATAGCTAGCTATTGGTACCAAAATCAAGTGTCTGTGATGTTCCTGTGTTTTGTATTAGGCAGTGTTGGTTACTTCTTTTTTCTTCCAAGGGGGGGGTGGTTACCACCCCCCCTATCCTCACTTTGGGATCACCCTTATCTTACTATACCCCGGTGGATGTTTGTTTTTTGGATAAAAGGCCGGACATGTCAATTGACAATTCATTAATCTTGTGGCACCAAAAAAGGGGGGTTTTTTCGCAAGCGGGGAAAAAACTGAGGGGGTGGTAACCACCCCCCCCCCCCCTTCTGTAGAAGAGGGTAAAACCAATGGCGCATCGAATTTGGATTTCTTTGGCCGCCCTCCCCTGGTCACAATTTTGGATTTTGAAGCCTGCTCTCTGTACCGTATTCGATCATAGCTACTTGTACTTCTAATCTGGCAGTGAGTCACTATGCTGTAGTCAATGGCACTTGCCATAGACTATAACGTCAGTAATACCTGAACAAAAGTACATACGGAGGTGGATGGATAAATTATGTTTACTGAAAAATTCTATATTAACTATTTCAGGACTTTGTAGAAGATGGAATTTAGCCATGGACACCAGACACAGAAAAGTTGGAATTGTGCAGAAAGTATTATGTTGGTAAGTAGCTATAATGCAGTCAGTATAGGACTCTAATGCTTTTTCACTACAAATTTCATTAGATGGCAGCATAAAAAAAATGCAGTTAAAACACAGTATTCTGCATGCACACAAGGGTGCTTCAGTTCACTGGAACATTCTTGTTCAAATACCTCAGAAACTTTGTTTCTTTTTTCTTTTTAGGTGGTTTCTTTCTATTACCTTTTCTATGGTTCATCAATGTAGTGTGGTTCTTCAGGGAAGCATTCATCAGACCACCATTTGACCAACAGAAACAAATCAGATCATGTAAGTTGCACAAATCACGAGCTGTTATCACATCATCGTGCGCCAAGGGGCCGTAGACTCATTTTAAATTTTAGTGCACAAATTTATCATAAAGGGGTCTTTTTTGGCCTAAGTAGGAAAAATTACCCTTCTTTTAATCCCATGTTCAATGAAGAATTAGTCTTGGCTGACAATAAAAAGCACTACATTATTGCACGCTAAGGGCCATAGACTTGTTATTTTATATTTTAGTGCACAAATTTATCATAAAGG
The DNA here is from genome assembly GCA_023653785.1 of Ophioderma brevispina. Taxonomy (NCBI): domain Eukaryota; kingdom Metazoa; phylum Echinodermata; class Ophiuroidea; order Amphilepidida; family Ophiodermatidae; genus Ophioderma; species Ophioderma brevispina. The sequence continues at coordinate 4,180 of JAMKCH010042689.1, read as the reverse complement.
GGTTTTTTTTTGGCCTAAGTAGGAAAAATTACTCTTTTACTCCTCATGTTCAATGAAGAATTAGTCTTGGCTGACAATAAAAAGCACTCACAGTTGCATTATTGCGTGTCAAGGGGCCATGGACTCGTTATTTTATATTTTGCTGCACAAATTTATCATAAAGGGGTCTTTTATTTTTGCCCTAAGTAGGAAATATTACCCTTCTTTTAAACCCTGTGTTCATTGAAGAATTAGTCTTGGCTGACAATAAAAAGCACTCATAGCTAGGGCTCTACATTAGTACTCCCTCTTAAGGACTCTAGTTAGGGCACATGCTATTGTTCTCCAGTGTAAGGAGGACCACTAGAAAGACACAGCACTTGAAAGTACTTGAAGCATTGATTTCAAGTGCTGTGTCCTTCTAGTGGTCCCGTTTGCACCTTTTCGTAAGAATGGTGGAAGAGCTGAATAGGGCTTCAGAGCTTATGGAAGCTGCATTTCAATTGGTAGTTGAAATGAATACATGATGTAATTAGCCAATAGGAAATGCTCGATGAAAGTATCTGGTTAAAACATTTTGGTCATAGAGGGGTATGTTTTTTCAGTGATGTTCACTTCAAAACTTGCGATGATTAGAGTGACAGAAGGGGATTTTTTGAGGATACAAATGTCTTTTAATTTGCATTTGATCTCTTGTAGAACTGCTACCAAGAATGTTTCAAAGGTTTATTGGACAAACAAGTAAAAAGAAAACCAAAAACCATGTTTCGAACTTGCCTGTTATCATGATTGCTCTTATAGAAAAGCATGCTTTAATTTTTCTTTCGTGCATGACAGAAAATACTAAATCATTATATTACATAAAAGACAGAAAGATGGCATATTTGGCTTTAATATTCACTTCAGGTGTGATCTAATAGAGGTCTTTCACCTCACTCATGCATAACCTATAACAAAAGCTGTTCCCATAGCATTCTTCATTCAGATCATTTTAATACCCGACCTCGAAGTATTTTTGCTATTCAAAGTGTGACCCATACTTTCATGCATTATCCAACATGCATGTCGTTCTTTAGATTTAGAAAGTCTCCAGAAATTTGGAATGGACTTTGCCATTCCCGGCAAGATGGCCACTAATCCCAAAAGTGGAAGACCTCTATACATAATGCCAAACTTTCCATGCAAGAAGCAAGGTGTAGAAAGTTAGGGATTATGTCTCTTATGCATCTGCACCTGTATAAACCTAAAATCTAAAGGTTGTTAGTGTAACTTGTGTGTAAATGACTTGGAATGTGCTGTACAAGTACTCAATCTTGAACTTTGCAATTTGAACATGATTCTATTGATCAAAAGTCCATGGTGTCATTCACCAAATGTTCAACAAAAGACATGCAGTTCAAAACAGCTCATTGTGGCTCTGTATGTGTCCAACTATGGTAGCTCATTGATTATGGCAGTGAAATGACAGTGCATATAGGTGGGCCACTTTTCCCAAATGACTGCTTCTTGTTGCTATTATTTTTCTTGCACTCTATCATTTTCCTGTTTCATTCCTTTTATTCAGTCATGCTGCGATCACTAATAGGCTCTACAATATGGACAACAGCATTAGTCGCCTGGATTACTGTCTTCCAACTGAAAAGAGCAGAATGGGGAATGACTGCCGACAAGATGTCATTTATTATTCCCAAAGGAATGCCATAGATGTGATAGAACTTTTACTGTTGTAAAATTAATTTTGTATTAACATATTCTAGAAAAAAAGGAGCTGACAGTCATGATGTGTGCTCAAGTTTGTAGACAACATGAAGGTAGACTCACTAAAAGGTGCAATTTGTGATCCTAACTCCTCTTTTTTAAAACCCCTGGGCACTACCAGCTGTGATAAAAATCAGTTGATTGGCTCATTACAGGACTCACCATGAGAAGATAACCCTCTGAGCAACCAATCAAAATGTGTTCCGATCTCTGTGTAAACCATACCACCATTCGTACAGTATCAAGAATTTGCTCATTACATGATAATACGCTCTGAAGTAACAGGGTTATAGACTAAGTACTCTGAGCCAGTGGGCGGGGGGGGGGGGTTCTTAGTGGAAAACGGGTGGTTAAAGGCGATGTGAAGTCCCGAGAAGGGTGCTTTTCAGCGATTTTTAATACGATCGGTTCCTTTTTTCTTGCAAATGGTATCAGAAAGGGTTGCATTTCTGTTGCAGTGATTTTCAATGGTCATGAGGTATGAAGAATGCATGCAAACCACAATGTGTCACAATTAGTGTGCCAGAATGGGCTCCAAAATTACATTTTAACAGTTAATTAGTTTTCTCTCAGCTTCTGAGGCTTCGCCCCAAAGACCTCCACCCCAAAGCAGGATAAGGATGGGTCGCAAATCTGTCATTTTTGGTATATTTTCAGGCGGTAGTGGTTTCAAAACACCCGGCCGCACATCCAACCAAACCAAAAGTGTATAGGTCATATAGGTCACTGTATGTTAATTTCTATCTGTTTCTATGGCAGACATTATGATAACACTAATTCTTGCAGAACAAACAATCTGGATTAAGACTAGGATAAAACCAATACTCAGATGATATAAACCTCATTTTTGGGGGTGGGGGTGGGAGAGACTATGGACATGAAATGCCATTCACAATTCACACACTGTTGGAACGACTAATTATTATTGACAAAACCAGAATAAATCAAGAAGTATCAATGGTGACACAGTGTGACAAACGAGGGATTATTCTTACACTGACTACATTGTTTAAATTTACCAAATTTCATTGTGGGCAAAATATTAAATTTTCTTAAAAATCCAGTATTACAGGTCCTCCATGGAAAATGGACATATAGAGGGGTGTTACACCGTTGTGTTATGTACATAATTTTGTTTTGTATGTTATGTATGTAATAACCGAACGCGTAATGTAATTAAATTTGACGTGGTTATGTAATTTATAAAACGCGTTAATGTAATTAAACTTGACGCGTAATGTAATAAAAAAATTGACGCGTCATGTATAAACATTTTCGTGTCATGTCATCAAAAATATTGACGGTAATGTAATAAAAATTATTAACGCGTTATTTAATAACATGGCACTTGTATGTATTGTTTGAAACTTAGCCGGCCTTGTGACTCATGAGTGAATGTTTGCTTTTTGCGTGTGTTCGTAAGAGAGGGTCTGTTTGTGTGTGAGGGTTGGTGGTGTGAGTTGTGTGTGTCGTCGGTCTTGCGCGCGCTGTTGTGCGTCCGTCGGTTTTCGGTCCGTTCGGTCTGTCCGTCAGTATTGATTCGAATTTATTTTGACGTCCTTAATCTTGGTGGATGCTTCGGCTCTGTGTAATTAGGTCCATTTTGGTTTTATAAGGAAACACCGCCCCTGAGTCCGTTGGGGTGCCATCATCCATATCAACCCTTTGATTGTTTAGATGTTAAAAGAAAAATCAGGATTTGAAACAAATATTTGAAATTTGCAGAATAGCTTCAAAGTGAACGATAAGTCTTTGTAATAATTCTCATAAGTTACCTTTTACCAACTGAAGAGAAGACAGTGACAGGAAATGAAAGAAAGAGAAAAAACGGGCCAGTGTGTTCCAAGATACGATTACCAATTCAATTACGTTTGTAGTAAGTGTCCGAACGGACAGTTATGACTAAATCCGATTATGTCCTTATTAGGTTGCTCTTGGTCTTATCATTGCCAGGTATGTTAGGATAATGTATTGTACATACATGCAAAAATCTGATTTTTGATGATTTTTTCGATTTTTCCGATTTAGCAAAAATATCACTGTGATAGTGTCTTTAACTGCTAAGGGATGGCTATGGTCTGGGTTACGCCCACGGCCCCCACCCACCTGGTGTTTGGGGATGGGAAAGGGACACGGGTACACATAATTAGACCGCATCGCTGGCTTAAAACTTGCTAAGTGTCTTTTCCCCAGTTTTTGCCCTGGCTTAGCTAAGGTTCTGAAACATATCGCATGATGTCTTAACCTATCTTATAAATATTAACGTCAGTGGTGTTTTCTTGGTCTGCAATGGTTGGGCGAGGGCATGGCGCCCATATGTACCCCTGGCTTATTATGGTAGGGCTTAGCAGTGACGTACCAACTGGGGGGGGTGGGGGAGGCGGCTCGAAAATTAGGTCAAATAACCAGGGGCGCGAGCTCACTGTCAGAAGCTGAGCCACCC
>JAMKCH010042688.1:0-14246 GCA_023653785.1 Ophioderma brevispina | reverse complement strand
TCCTCTACTGATAGGGATGTCGGGGAGGGACCAGGGGAATTTTAACCAGTTTTGGGAAGTTGCAGTTAGGCCCTGCTTCAAGTTTTTTATGTACTTAGAAGTTGTGCGTTTGATCATTTTATTTGATTTTATTGTATGCTAATTTATTCTGCGTCTACCTAATGATTTATTTGATGAATTAAATCCACACTATGGCGAAGCGATACGCCTCTTATATCTTGCGTCCATTCGTTTTTTTTCGGTCTGGGGGCAATTGGCAACTTTGTATTATCAAAGAATAAGTTTTAAGTACTTCTAATTCAAGTGGTGCCAACAAGTACAACATTCAATTCCCCCATAGGTTTACTTCTGTGACGTCATATTAAAACGTACACCTCGCAATATAAGTATTTACTTGGTTGTTCATGCAATTTTAACGGGTTCTTTGTTTTGCTTTTGTTTTGTTCCTTGTTATTGTCTTGTTCTGGTATTTTGTTGTCTAAAAGGACAAATAAACACTTAAGTGCCTAAGTGTTTTCACTCACAGGTGGTATCCTAAGGGGTCCCCTAAGGAGACAACTTTGAGGGTCATAAGACAAGGCCAAAAGTGGCAGTATAAAGTTTTCCGGGTTATTACCTTGAAAATAGGGGGCAAACATGCTTCCCGCAGGCCTACACTTTGTAAAATCATTTTGATTTAATCTGTATCGAAGGACCATTTTACATATATTAGCAAAACATTACTTTTTTACATCCTGGTTTTTTGGGGGGGGGGCGGCTGGGCATATACTACAACTTGTATTTTGCCATAGGGTTTGTACCGCAATGGCGTGCATCACGTGATGAAATTGCTTATTTTCGTCACATAAAGGATACAAAATTAATATTTTTCTGATTATATAATTACATAAGCAGAAAAATATTTGTGCAACAGATTTTGTTAATTATATTTTAAATTACATTCCCGTTAGTGCCTAGAGGTGGCAAGAATTTTATTTGTTTTAAAATAAAAAAACGCATCGATAAGTTGACAACTACCAACATTGTCAAATCTTTTTCGCGAGTGAAAAACTCGCATAAAAACAACCCCCGTGCACATAGGTCGGGGCGTAACAGGTCGCCCTTTTCAGAAGGGGTAATTTTCCCGATTTTTTGAGGCGATTTTTTTCCTTTTTGAGGCCACCTCTCTCCCGGTCAAAATCTCTGGGGTTGCAAATCCCCCCGCCCTGTTACGCTACTGCACGTAAGTTAAATACTATGAGAGGAAAATATTAAACTATCTACATTTAATATGATTACTTTAATCATATCACACCTTTACACACTAAATATATACAGTCCACCAATAAACCCCCAACTTTGATGCCTACTCTACCCCCCCAGTAATGAACATTTGTTTTAGCTTAAATTTATGCAGATGTATGAAATGATGAATGGAGATCTCAGATCATTTCACAATATAGTATAAGGCATTTAATTCCTGGGAGAAAAACAGTCAAGGCTGTAGTCAAATACCATGGATAGATTGGTTTATCTATAATTTTTGTGTATTTTACCCCCACCTTCCCTGGGTCTCTAAAATATTACTCTATTTAATATGAACCCTAAATACATGGTGCTAACTTCATAATCATGATAGGTCATATCCAAACACATGCGTAAACGCAAAGCATTGGAAGTTGTACTATTAGTAGATGCATACTCAGTTTCAATTTCATTTATTGGCGATTTTCCATAGGGGGTCCTGTCCCCCCTCATAAAAAACTCAACTTGTACACGTTTATTTTTTTGCATCATGCAGTTTCTGATTCCTGAGATTTCAAGCTTAATTTTGATATATGATGCACCTTGTTCAAATTATGTCACCGGTTACGCGAAAAATAGAGGGGTTTTCGGCCTCTTGCTGCAGCAACTATTTTTCTTTGCAATCAGCTACACTTTAGCGGGCTGAATCCTTTAATTGCAGTGAGTAATTCTTGGGTAGATGATAATCAGTTCTGCCGTGAAGGCACAGCGTCAGCATTGTCTAGATCGGTCAGGTGCTCTTGACTTTGAGGCCCAGATCTTATGCCAATTGTGAGACCCTTTCCATTCTGGGGCCTGCTAAGTGGTTTCAATTACATCCACTACGAGAACGAAAAAATGAAAGTGTGTCGCCTTATGTAAATGTAACATGCGACCAGGTAGCTGTCAGTAACGTTTCTTCGCGATAGCGAGAGCGGGTTCACGCGTGTAATTTTGTCTTTAAAGCATAATGGCACATTTGAAGAGCGCACCCAATTTCAAAAGTTTGATATTTTGGCACAGTACGGTGGTGATTGTCTAGGAAAACTATACCTGCGAACGAGAATGCTAAAAAAATGTGTATTTATCAGGAAAAAGCAATTTGTAATTCGCAACTTTGGATTCCCAGAGGACTAACGGCAGAGCTGGAAATTGCCTACGATTTCAGTCCGTCCATTGAGAAATAGTGCCACTCGAGAAAATAACTCTAACTGATTTCTGAACAATATAAACAACTAATGGCCAAATAAACAACTAAGGATGAGCGTAGACCACGGACCTGGCGCTATTTCCGGCTATTTCACATCGGAATGCCGTTTCCAGCAGACGTGAATATTACCGGGGATCCGATATGGATTATTATAATTAAAAAATTCCTTCGATTGTGAGACGACAGCCATTTCGAGCTTAACCATTCAAAGGTATGGTTACCTAGCCAGGCCTACCAATGCAACCGTGTAAAAATCTCAAAATTTCTGAAAAATTGGTTCTCTCAAAAAAATGTGCTAATAGCTTATGCACGCTGGGTAATTAGTTCGAGTCTCATTACAGTATAATTAAATATGAACCTATATAATCTATTAATGTTATTGCATTACAGGCAAAAGCTGAACTATCAAAAATGAAAGAGGTCATATTTTACAGTATGTATTGCATGTAATGTTCTTTGTATTTGTTATTCTTTTATATTAAATTTCAAATAGTCTTCGTTATTAAAAAAAATCATTAATTTCTGTTAGTTACTAGTAACCACCATCTTCGCACGTGCTCCAATTGTTTCGCTGTTTGTTTTAGCTCACAGCCTCACACATTTACTGAAAATCTTTTTTTCTCTTCTTGTAGGTAAGTAACGTTAAAGATGCTATGAGCAAATGACTTACAGAAAAAATCGTAAGTGGATAATTTTGAAAAAAATGAAAGTCTATAGTGTTCGATGGAATGCAGATTGAGAGGGACCAGTTGCCATGCGGGATTGAGCCAAGCGGTATTCGATCAAATGAAGTCGAATATTCCAGAAGATGAACTCGTTTTCTGATTATTTGCGTTGCACAAATAAAAAGCAAGCTCTATACTATGGTAAGTTAGAATGGTAAGTACTGCAATTAGAGCTGGTATATGTATTTTACTACAGACGCGTATATTTAGTTCCTCACTACTCCATTTGCCGTCTTCTCTATTACTGCTCTAACAACTCGACTCTCAGAATTATGCACGCAATTCGACCTTTTTCTGTGGCGAAACCTCGCCGTTTAAAGATGTACTGTAAAATACGACTTTTTCAGTTGTCGAAGAACGACGATTTGCATGACTTTGCTGTATAATTTTGATACTTGGGGTCTGGGACCGGGGTGTCTGCAACTTATAAGTCAACATTGTTAAATATTTGGAGTCACACGATGGTTGTGTGTAATCCAGCAAGATTCAATAATATTCACTGAACGGCATTCACTTTGCTACCTAACGCAAGGTGACAACTTGGATATTTGGTATTTTTTTAAGATATTGAGTTATAAACGGAGAATCCACAGTGTTTCGCGCAGCCAACCTTTTTTCAACATATTTTTTTTAAAACCTGGAAATCAATAGAGGTTAATGGCATTGAGCATTGTCATTTATCTCGTAAATATCTGAAAGGAGTGCCAACTACTTTGTTGCAAGCCCTGTGGAAAGGTTAACGATTTGAGACACTTTTAAAGCAATATTAAAGATTTAACCTTGGTGTGACCTTTGACATTTGACAATTTTTGTCTTAACCTCCGTAAGCATCGTTGTAATAGTACAAACTATACTTTAAAAAATTATTCATAATACAACCTTTTCTGAAGCCGGAATAAAGAAAACACCGTATATGTGTTTTGGAATAGCGAACCCTTTAGCTTATTCGAAAACGAACCTCTTTAATAATTCGAATAACGAACCTTTTTTGAAATTCGGAATTGCGAACCATTTTCAATATTCGAAATAGTGACCCTATTTTCGGATGCAAACATTTACAAGGATTTTGCATGACCTTCCTAGCTAGCAAACATACTTGTGGGATACGTAATAAACGTTGTGACAATGTTTGGATTTGACCCACCATTCATAAAGTCTTTCGCAACTCAACCCTATCTCTCTCGACCCGCTGTCAAACGTGTACACGACTGTATCGCGGGGAACTTTGAGTGGACCCCACTGAGGCAAAAAAAAAGGGGAAACTTCTCCACACATGTAGGTCCCGTAAAAGTGGGGACACAAAATGTCCCCCTATGTTTTGGGTCCCCACTTTTACAGGGAAAAAACCTGCCGAAGGTCCCACATGTTCCCCACATCGTACGTTTCACGAGTGCTCTCTCTCTTCCTCCCTCCCTCTCCCTTCTTTCTCTCTCTCTACCTCTTACTTTTTCGCCCTTTCCCCCCCCCTTCTCTCTTTTTTTTTCTCAACTTCTGGGGGCCCCCTCACCTCTTGGGGCCCGTGGACTTTGTCCCTCTTCCCCTATGGTAGCACTCCCCTGGCAGTTTGACTCTTCACCTGACCGGACTATGATTACTTTCACACCGCTTCAAGTTTACTACACCTGCATCTCGCATTTCTGCATGTTTCCCCTTCAATTCCATGTCCTCATTAAATTTTGTTGAACTCTACTGATGATATGGTAGCCAAAAGGAATTTTGAATAATATGTTAATGTAGACTGCGATACGTCATAATATGTCTTACCACTGAGCGTTGGCGCCATTTGGGACAAAATTGAGGCACATACTTACTTTTGAGTTTTATTATACAGATACAAAAATAATAAATTTCCATATGCTTGTATTTCTGGAGAACTACTTCGTGGTACTGACACATATGTTTGCATACAAAATGAAACCGCTACTGAAAATTTAGTTGCGTTTTTCCCGTATGCAACTACACCTATGGTCCATTTTATGAATATATTATCAAGCCAAGTTCTTTTGGCTACAATATTATCACTAGAAAAAAGATGGCCCCTATAGCTGTTCGGTCTTTGGAATGTTCAAAAATGTTTTTCTTTTATCCATGTGTATCGTAGAATGAATCTCAGTTAACTTGGGGCAGGTGTCATATACTAATGTCCGTGTGACTGAGTGTCCTACCCAAGGGGGTGGGAAACGCATTCAAAACCATTGTCCGTGGCTGGGCCGCTGACATTTGAACTATGCACGGAATATTACAGTTTGTGTGCCTTGTATAACACACTAATGTCAATTCGATACACCAATCGCCAAATATCCTGTTGGATGTTGGGGTGCTATTGGTTGGGTAAATTTTGTCCTAACCATGGCCACGCAACGAATGAAATGACACATCAGTCGTCTGATTTAAATAAACCACCCGCAATGAACATCTTTTCACCTAAGCGCGGCATTGCTGATGAAAAAAAGAGTATCTGAGCACAAGGTGATCCGGTACACTATTATTACACCTGGCACCTCTAACACATACATTAATTTGGATCACTACCGATTATGTATATGCAAGCGGCACCCACAGTATTTGGAAGAAGCGGAGGCACCATTGCTTTCATGTTGGTACTCTATGTTTTCTTTGTGGGTCGGCAAAACTCGAACGGTGAATTTCTAAATATTACGTACCGTTTTGGCCTCTCTATCTAATAGAACCTCTTTGGTCTACCACCATCTGTCTTTGTGGGTCTCCATTGAGTGCTGTCTGCATCATTTGTTTGACATTGTACCCAACTGCCTCGTCATAACAAGGTCACGGTTTATTCCCGTACATGTTGCTATGTAGCTAGGACACTCTATCATGGGGGACACTGTGTTTCTTTACCGGGTTGACTGAGACTAGTTTGGTTTGGTGCCCTAGTTGAATTGAAAATCACATAATGCCATGACAATTTTGACTAATATAATGCGTAATGATTTGAGCCATTAGAGCTTATGATGGGGAAATTCTTGAGATTACATTATTTCAATCCCCATCCTGAATACGGTTGTACCCTAGCACAGCGCCTAAGCTTTTCGACCGCGTATTTTTTGAGGTACTGCTTTCATGTAGCATAGTACAGCGGCCTTTTCGACTAGCACCGCGGCTGCGTTTTCGACGGGTTGGTACATTACTGCCCCACTTTGCCTGCTCACCCCAGTCGTAATTCAGCAGCCTTGACGTAATAAAGTGCGCGTGATAGTGACTTTATTCCGTCAAGGCTGCTGAATTAACTGGGAGCAGACAAAGTGGGGTCCCAAATGTACCACCCTTTTTCGACTCTCGTAATTTCTACAGGGCGTCAGTAGACAAACAGAGAACGATGAGGATGGAATAAAAGGAAGGAGGGTAGGTAAACAGGGGAAGGAGTAACAAACCATGAACAAAGGGGTAGCGCACAGAGATATGGGGAAAGAAGAGTGGCGGGATGAGATAACAGGGGAAGATGAGGAGAAGAGAGGGGGGGGTGGCATGAGTGGGAGACACGAGGTAGGAGAGGAGGGAGAGGGGAGGGATGGGAGGCGGGAGTGAAAGAAAGGGAGAAAGTATAATGGGTAGGCGTGAAATGGGAAAAAGGTGATTAGATAGGGAGGAGTGGATGAGAGAAAAAAGGGGGGAAGGGAAGTGGAGGTGGGGGAATAATATGTGAAAATTGGAGAGTGCAAGTGGGCCTAGGTCCAGAGACGTGGGGTTAGTAAGGACAAGAGGAGAAAGAGACCCCCTCCCACACCATCCTTTAACAAGGGGTTTAATTTGACGAGCTATGTGCTTTATGATTATAATAATTATTTTACTATAGATCTGAAAACTTAAGCTTTTAAATGACTTTTTCAATGCATTATTCAAGTCATGCCTCATTGAACACCATGGCTTTGAACATGCATGTCAAAACTCACTTGTGACATTAAAGCTCCCTGTCCACATGGACTGGCTTTTTGTTTGGCTTATCTGGCCAACAATTGCCAAGATTATGGCCAGATTAACTGTTATAATTGTTAGGTTTATGTACTAAATTTTACTGAGGAATTAGGCCAATTCAAGGGTAAATGCATCACATTCAACATTTAAGGCCTAAATAACAACATGGTGCCGCTCAGACACAAAGAGTGTTCGCTGTTGACAATCTACCAAGATTCCATATGGGAGCCTTTTCCGACAGGATCCTGACATTTTAGCCGGCACATAATGGGCAAATGGGAAGATATATCAAGTGATTGGCATAAACTAATCGTAACAATCATTTTACGTCCTTACAGAACATCCAAGGGAACCGCTGAAATAAGCATGGATTTCGACTCCTCCCGTTCATCCTCACCGGATACAAAAACGACTTTCCTCCATCCAGAATGCCCATTTCGCTATCAACTTTTGACCGAGCCGAGTGGCTTAGATCGATGTCCGAGAGACGCGAAATTTGTTGTATCCCTGCATTTCACGACGTGCGACGCAGCAGGTTTTGTTTTTAAAAGACCGTTTAGGTTAACAACGACAGCGTCATGGAGTATGCACCAGCTGTAGATACAGACATGAGTCGAGCGAAACTTACAGTAACATCTGATACTTCTGTGTGGCAATGAAGTGGTTATTGGGCCTTCCTTTTTTGAAAGAATTGATCAACGAGCAATTTTATCTCCAGATGATTAATCACGATGCTGTGCCTGCACTTTTGAACTGCATTTTCTACGGCAACCAAATGGTGTCTTCCGACCTTTGTGGTGGGCACAGAATAGTGAACTGCCACTGACTTGCTGTCATAATCGCCTACGTGAATTTTGAGGAAGAGTTTGAAGCCCTGAGTCATGCTGTGGAATGGCCCGCCAGGCACCTGATATGACACCCTTTAACTTGATCTATGGGGCTATTTGAAGACCAAATTTTCATCAGTGCCATCATGTACATTCAGAGTTGCCTAGCCCTCTTCAACATGAGGTAACGTCTTACATGGTGATCCCGGCATGTCAGCGCGCTTGTGGCTGACATGCGACTTCATTGCAGACTTTGTATCGAGAGGCGGACATTATTATTGAAGGTGGTTGGTGCATAATTCAGGTAAATACGAAAACATCAAATAATAATCTTGTTCATATTACGCATTTTTTAAAAAATTAAAAAAAAAACTATCCCCCCCCCCCTTCATGCCCTACTGTCACAGTGAGTTTTTGACATGCCATTTTCAAGCATGGTTGTTCAATGAGGCATGACTGAGAAATGCCATAAGCTTACCGTTTTCTACTTTTATGGCCTTTCTGGCCTTACACTAACATAACCCTAACCCTAGGGCCCACAATTAAAAAAAAAATTTGTTATGTACAATTTTGCAGAGTGGTACATATGACCTCTTCCATAATGATGCATAGAGCACAGTGGTTTCGCACAATTAACTCTTTGTTTAGGATTTTTTTCTGGATAACCGTCATGATGTGTGCAGTAGCGCATGACGGAATGGTACACTAATTTGCATACTCGGGACTTCTATATGAAACCTCTTCGAAGGAATGAATTATCACCTTCCTTGCACGTGTAGGTAAGTCGTCTACAGATGATGTATGGTTCAGTTGAAATAGGCTCAAAATTGACCTAAATTTTTAAGAGAAGTTCAAACTTGAGTCTATGTGCAATATGGGATCCTCCTTTGTGTCTGAGGTCAAAGGTCACGTGCCAATGTCAAAGGTCTGTGATGTCAAGTTGGTAAGATAAGCTGGGCGGCCCACAGTTATATTCTTTGAATGTACAGCGCGAAAGCCGCGAACCGCCAAAATTCTAGTTGTTTTTGTTTTGTGTGTTTGTTTTTTGAGGTTGTTTATTTTTGTTGTTCGGGTTTTTTTTAATTTTACAATACAAAGACAATTACGTCTCTTTATAAAAATAAACCGGTGTGACCATTACGTTTTAACTAATCACATTATCCGACCATATTTGTGTTATTATTATGAGCCCCCGAGGGTGCCAGACTAACCCCAAATGAGTTGGGACGCGAGGCAGTTTTCCTAGGTGAAGCGGCTTGGTGATCATTAGAGTAATGGAAGCTACCGAAATAGAAGAATTGACTACGATAAGGTGTACTGGTATCCCAAGAGATCCAATGTCAAATACGATGACTTATATCCAAACGGATGACAAATTATCGCCAATACGATGACAATTATAGTCAGTTACGATGACAACTTTCTAGCCAATACGATGACAAATTATCAGCCAATACGATACAAAAAAATTATACCAATAACGATGACAAATATCGCCATACGATGAACACATTATATCCAATACATGACAAATTCATAGCCATACTAGACAAATTATAGCCAATACGATGACACGTTATAGCCAATACATTACAAATTATAGCCACTACGTGAACAAATATAGCCAATATGATACAACTTATAGCCAATACTATGACAAATTATGCCCATACGATGACAAATTATAGCCAATACGATGACAAATTATAGCCATACGATGACAAATTATAGCCAATACGATGACAAATTATAGCCATACATGACAAATTAATAGCCAATCGATGATAAATTTTGACTTAGAATAAAGAATTGTACTCTTTACCGTACCAAGCAATTTAACGAGAACACTGCAAAGAAAATCGAATATTTCAAACAAAAAAAATTAAATGTATGATAACGAAGCCGGGTTGTACATTTAGTTACACAACATAAACTATAGCTGTAAATGGTACTGCTCAAAAGTGCTCAAAAACATCGGGGTCCCCCGATTATACTTAAACTGCTGAGCTCTGAAACGCCATTTGCCATCCTTAGAATAGTTGCTACCTCACGAAAAAGGAGCTCTATCTTTGACCTCACCTGCACCGACGGAACGACAATGGATAGTTCGGACACGTCAAACGCAGCTATTTTCCCGGTTATTTTACATTGGAAAGTACGGTTCACCCAGCCGTTTTGAATTCTATCGGGAATCGCCGATATTATTTATTCTAAAACAAAATTTCTTCTTTTGCGACACCGAGAATTTCGAGCTCTACGTTTTCACGGGTATATATTTTACTGCCATAAAAATAGAACTGGGCAAATCGTTTTTTTGGGGAAAATTGGGGGCACCTCCAAAAATGTGTGATCAAGTAATGACAACACATTTGAATACGCTAAATAGATGCAGGTTGTTCATGTACTGGTCTTGTACCACCTGAGCTCCATGTGAGAACAATGCTGAGCATTGAATGGTCCTCCCAGGTTAAAGAAGACGAATAAATAAATCAAATTGAACCAATATTAATGGAAAGATCATACCACTCTTTTACAGCCCCAATTGCAATGTTTCTCATACCTATAATAATCTTACAAGATAAAATAGATTATGAAGTTGTGTACTCTTTGGAAAGTGTTCATGAAGTCCCAGCTCAATGAATTAAGGCAGATAATAAGGAGACGGGATACGACCAAAAAAATAACCAAACACCATCATAATGTATGGTATGGCTTTCGTATCTTTGTTGTTCACCAGCGGATAACTGATATTATATTTAATATTGATTTTTTTTTTAAAAAACATTACAATTATACCTTACTGTGTTTATGAAGAAGCCGCTTTATTGCTTGTTCATATCCATCCTCACAAGTGGCCCTTCCGAGGATCATCCAATAATCATCCGATTTTCATCGCTCGATAAAATTCGCAGTTTCGTGGTTCTTTCTTCATTGCGCTAAAGATTCTGGGTCCCGGGAATCTCGAATCAGCACGGGTGTCATGCTGGGAGAGACAATACTCAAACATGACGGCTTACATGGGAACCGCTCAACCGGGCCCGTGGGGTGGATTTTGATCGGATACCCATGCTCGTCCAAAAAAAAAGGAACTAGGCTGCAAATGCGGGATTACCTTAAGGGTATCAATTAACAGTAATCAAGTTTCTAGTCCCGCTAAGGGGTAATCAATTCAGTTGTGATTGTGAGCTGGTTTTTAATGATACGAAAATTGGAAAATTAACCTAAACAATATCTGTAAAAGAACCATAAGTAATTTCTTGTATATTTGTTATTTGAAAGGTATAATTTTTTAATTTCATTAATTGAAAACAGGTCTCGCAAGGGGTATAATTTCAAGCAAATTGGTCCCGTTAGGGTCACTTTCAGAACTCTGGAACGAGCAGGGGTATCCAACCGAAATCCAAGACCCCCAGGGTCAACACTTCCTTTAGTCAACTTTCATCAATCTTTTATTTCTCCACACTTGGTAGTCTTGGGGCACTAAGGGAACTCCCATTGGGGGGGGGGGGGGTCTTTGGAAATTTTTTTTAAAACTTCACCCACCATATGAGTAAAAAAAATTCCCACTTTCCAGTAAAAAAGTAAAAAATTAAAAAAAAAAAAACACCTTATAAGAGGGTTAAAAAAAATGCCCTGTTGAAATACAGAAGAAATGCCCCGTTACCTGCATTGGAAATCCTCTAGCTATGTGAAGACAAAATGTGAGGGATTAAAGATGAACTTGACCTAATGCATTCACTATATCATAGATTTGTTGTTGTTTTTAAAAAACACCTCTAATATACTTTCATGTGTAAAAAAATGAAGAAATCGACTGAAAAATACGCTCGATATGCCCAGTTTTGTAGACAACCCCTTTTTCTCTAATTCAAAAACCTATTCCTATATTCCAAAGTAATTACGACTAAGTGCAAGCATGGCTTTTCCTGGTTTGAGAAATGAGAAAATTTGTCATTGAACGTGTGTGACCATTCTAACGCATAACGCCCGTGCACCATTTGGACCGGGCTCTTCAAAAATTAGCCTTACAAAACCAGTTAAGTTTTTATTTTTTTCAGACTGTTTACATTCAAAGAAGCCTATTTTACTATTTTTGTCATTAACTTGCAATTTAAATTTGGCTTCAACTATTAACATGATTAGTAGAAAATAGCCGTGAAAAACCTTAAATCTACTATGTTTTCGCCCGCACCCTACCCGCACCGCCTTACGCTGGACATGGCTGCTTGCGGCCATTACAGCAAAAAACTAAAACAATTTGATTTTGCTTTGCAAAATGGTTGGTCATGCATTATATAATAATTATTGTTACCATAAATGTGCAATGCAAAATGTGTTTTAAAATTGAACTTGCAAGGGTTCCGCACTTTGTCGCACTCACCCCGGCAGCTTGATATACCCCCTGTATTATGTATATATAACTCTACATAGATTCTAGTCATTTAATTGGTTTATTTTGTGCAGGCGTGACTATTCACTAGAGTTAACATTTCTCAATGGTCTAACAAATTACTATTAAGAGATCATCACGCTAGGCTTTGCTTATTGTTCTCACTGGTTTGATGGGATCAGCCATGTGTGCCAACATAAGCAGTGTGTGACGAATGTTTGAATCTTAGCGGATTTATATAGCGTGTCTCACATAATGTCACTGTATTCTAAGTTTTTAAAAAGCGGGACAAAATGTCAACCGAAACGTTATTCAACATGTAATGCTCGAGTAGAGCCTTCATATTAGAGTCCCTCAATGCCACATGCTATAAACAATAATCACTTGAAATTCCCCGCGTAAAATCAATTGAGACCTTCAAGGGCGGTATCTTGGAATTACACTATTTTGCTATCTGGCCAACGAACGTGATGGTGGGACATTGGGACGTTCAATTGACTCTATCTATTCAGTGTGGTAAATTCTTTACAACCGAAGTAAGGAGGCCTACTCGTTATTTGTATTGAGGTTATCTGTGAAGTAGTTATTTCTTTTTGGAATATAATCACTGCAGTTACTCGTCAATTCAAGGCATAAAGCAACCTATAGACATGTTATATACTCAAACGTAACTAACTTTGTTTTGACATCATCATGTGACAATATAGCATGACGTAGCAGTGGCCGCGAGAGGCCAAAACGTCACTATGGCCGTGAGATCATTGGTAACATGGATGCGCCCAATAGTTCCCCTCTTCTTCTTTGTCTTCTAATTAGCTAATTGAAATTTTTTGTAATATCACCAATGTTGATAATTGTTCAACATAATTTATCACATGTAAAATAAAAAATTAGCGTGTTAATTCCCTTTAACGCGTTGATAGTTTTTTTTTTTTTTTTAAAACCGTTAAAAATACAGGATGTCTTAAACTGCAAGATTTGTGTTAAACATGCCATGCGTTTACAGTATGAGCACAAAACGAAGTCTGAGAAGAGGTTGTTAGCCACGTAATTTCATCTTTCCTCTCCCTTTCGCTAACGACTGTACAACGCAATAGCAATGTATGGAACTGTGCAAATCCGAACCAGTGGCTACGATGATGAAAAAGTTTTCCTTGAAGACGATAACATGGCGTCCACTGAAGGCATCCTCGTTTGCGCTAGGTAAATGATCAGATCTATGTGGATTTAATTGACGAGGCCGATGAAAAAAAACACAAAGCG
This sequence comes from Ophioderma brevispina, assembly GCA_023653785.1. Lineage (NCBI taxonomy): Eukaryota > Metazoa > Echinodermata > Ophiuroidea > Amphilepidida > Ophiodermatidae > Ophioderma > Ophioderma brevispina. Next base: position 635 of record JAMKCH010042688.1, on the reverse strand, counting down.
CAAATAACATAGCGAGTCGTCGCGGTCAAATACGTCAGACTATGCTGTACCCGGGAGGGCAAGCCTGACTTATTTAGGCTGCTTGAATTTATTACTGTTGGAGAAAAGATGTGTCGGCGTTCCAATGTTGAAATGTTTATAATCGGATTTTGATTTAAACTGGATTCTGGAACTGTGATTCTTTGAAACCTTGAACTCTACTTGAATGCCTGGGAAATATCACTCGTAAATATGGTCTACAAAAGGAAGTTACGCCCCCTTTTGCTTTCTTTGAAAAATCATGGAACTTTTCATTCTTGTCATAGGCCTAGGCCTGTAGATTCCAGGCTAGTCTAGATAGGCTAGAATAAGTTATTAAATGACCAGAATCTATTGTATTATTATAATAAAACAAATATTAACTGCCTTGTATTCGTGTGATGGTAAAATATGATCACTCGGTGAAGATGGATTGTTCCATTTCACTCTCCTGCGGTCGGGAAATGGAACAATCCATCTTTCACCTTGTGATCATATTTTACCATCAACACTCATAGTCAGTAATATTTGTATACTATCTCCCATTAACACTTGCATGTAACCAATGTTAACCATCAACTATATTCACTTTTTTCAAACCATTGATCATAGACGTA
>JAMKCH010042687.1:0-12817 GCA_023653785.1 Ophioderma brevispina | reverse complement strand
TATTAAGTGTTATAAAACCACCTTATGCGTGTAAAAGCAGCTTACAGCATCATATGATGATGTCGTATCCAGACTAACTTTATTTTCTTGCAGTGTTTTGTCTTGACTCAAGCTGGAGTCATAATAAGCTACCTAACCATTTTGTTGCAACATTTTTGTAGTTTTTATTTGTATTTTGTAATATATTATTTTTTTGAACGGGGATGCCCTTCGTCTGGCCAACTTTGGCTTTTGGTCAACTCCGCCATACATTGTAGTATATTATTATTCTCGTAATCTTCTTTGTATTGTACTCTGTACTCTATCATAATTGTCGATGCTATGAGAAATTAAAGAAGAGAAAGCATAAGGGTTACGATAGCTAAATAGTAAGATGTCACGGTTATTGTAGGCCTACGTGAAGTCGTAAATGCAATGCCGGGTTGTGAAAGCAGATATAGGCCGGTGGGAGCCATAATACGGGGCTCCATCGATGATAACGGAATAAGCGTGAAACTATGTACTGAACAAGAGTCAAACTGAAATGATTGCCCTATTGTTCACATTGTTCCCGCCAGATATGAGTACGCCGGACACTAATTACTTCTACACGGGTTTTGTAGAAGTAATTTAGCGCAACCACTGTAGTCCCAGGTTGGAAAACTCGGTCCACCTGCAATTTCATGTGCGTCAGTTTCCAGTCCAATACTCGGACCTGCGGGTTTTTCTTCGGATACTCGGTTTCCTGGCTTCTTTCCTAAAGTGTTACATAATGTAAAAAGTGTATAATGATGTAATTTGAAATAAAGTATCTAGGACACTATATGACACAAGATAGTTGGTGTGTCGTTTAATACTTATAGTCTAATTTCTAAATAAGTGAGACCTCATAAAAGTTTTAGTATGTCCATTTCGGCCGGAGAGGGAAGAGGGATTATTTAATGGCCACGGTTAGAAGTTGACGGTACGCATATAAAAAGTATAAGCTATGCATGTATTGAAGATTGATTGTTCAAGTCCTAATTTTAAAGATCAACCAGGTGTTTCAATGAAGTACGGATGAAAACATCAACAATTATTTAATCAAAACATTGCTATTTGAACAAAGTTGCCTTGGACACTGCAAAATATTATTTTAATGTTCGATTTCAGCAGAAATGGTCTCAAATGTCTACAATAAAATAAGGACTAGTTTTGACCATCTGCAATGTGAAATGAACACAAGTTACGCACCTCATTATACTTTACCCCTATACCTCGTAGGGGTATAGGGGTGTTTGGGTGAACTTGGCAACTATACATTGTACCATTGTCCAAACTATACCTTATTTTACTGTGATTTTTTAAAAAACAGTACAAAATACGATGAGACCATTTCCACTTGAAATTGAAGCGTTTTTTTAATTATTGACCATGTAGAAGCTAAATTTAACCGTTGCCCTAACTAATGGTTTTTCAGGCTTATAACTCCATAGGGGTAAGTCGGAGATAGAAGAAACTATACATTGTTTTAATCCTTGTGATCATACGAACAATTTGGTATGCAATTCAACAAAATTGGACATTTTTTCATTTTGACCCCTTGTATAATCGTTTGGAGCCCCTAGCGCACTTACGCTACCCCTACAGAATGGCCATCATACAGTTTGTGTGGTCATGTGTTAGGGAATCCCTGGTATCCCCCCGTCCCTTTGCCACCAGGTGTATCAATAAGGCTTACAGTTGATGGTCGGTTCATTACTATTGGATGTCGCGGATTGACAGATATCTTATCGGACTATAATATTAATCGTGTCTTCCCCTGAAAAGTAAATGATCCAATAAATGTCAATGATTCGCTGTGGCGAGTCTAATGCTGCAGTCAACCTTATAGGACTGTGGCAACGGATGAGCAACGGAAATTTCGAAAAAAATTTATTGGTCTGGTGGCACGTCCGGTGGATGGTCGTATGAGTTGCTCAATCCAAGAAACCGATAATGATCGAAAATGAATCGATAAAGAGGATGATTACTGACATGAACAGATAGGTACCACCGCATAAATACGATTAGTGTGAACACTGACAGCACCGAATGAAGAGCGTATAGCAAGCGGACAAAACGTAGGCCTACCGCACGAGTACAGGAAACAGCATTCACGCAAGAATTTCACAGGTCATGCAGTAACGGATGAACCGGTTAAAGCTGGATTCGAGGTGTAACGGACCCTTACTGCTCCGCTCCTCTGATCGTTTACATCGCGGGTTCAAAATCTTCTTCTTCCCGCCTTCACGATGCCCAATGCTCAGGGCAAAATCTGCTGCTGCTTGCCGGGGAAAAGCAAAGGGGCAACGCCGTGAGGTCCGCATAAAATCTGACTCAGTTGATTCAAAGATATATTTTTGTTGTATTAATTAAAATAGTCAACTATACAACTAGATATCAAACCTAAAATGCTAAATTCCAAAGTTTCTGAGATGATCGATTTTTCGTTTTGAGTGTAGTAAACATTTCTGTATAGTATACGTGCATTGGATAACTGTGTATAACACATATTCCGGATCCGACTTTTATATAAAGTTCATGCCTAAAACACGATTTTGCTTGGAAATTGAGGGTGACATCCTCGTAAAATCTCTCATCAGCCTTCATCACCTCCATCTGGTGACTCTGCTTCTGGTTCTGAACCATGAATTCAAAAGTTGTGGCGGTCATAAGCGCTAGGTCTACGGTTTGGTTATACTGTACTTATAGCCAGAGGCAATTCATTTCGTCCTGTCTGTCCTGTTATCCTCCTCCGTTCATCACGTTGGTTGATCCGTTCCATCTGTTCTTGTCGTCTGATAATCGTCACACTGCGGTAACTGACCCTTGATGACCGGTTCATACTTGTCAGGAAGAAGCGGGTTCGACACCTGGTCCACCGTACGCTCAACGTACATAACCGGAGTGTAATTGATACCGGAGCCTGTCTGACAAAAAACGGACAACAAATGTTCACAATGTCATTGCACAGTCCGTTGATGCCCGGTGCAAGTTGTGTGCAAGTTAAAAAAAGTTTTCGGTGTCTCACCCTCTCAAGGCGTGGAACGGGGTCAAAGATAGTATACGCACGGAAATGACGGGAAAGCAAATTTTCCAATCCTTTCTGCTTATCCGTTGGCGACAGTCCGGTAATGGGGTGACAGTAGCATAAAGGGAGCAGCAAGAGAAGGAGAAAAAGGAAAGATTCAGCTTTTTTCAACTAGAATAAATTCAAATGCACATAACTGCGGAATGAACGATTACATCGCTGCGATAGGCCAAATTACCAAAGTAATACTTGGGTATTGAAATGCCCAAAGACTGCTACGAACTCTGGAGAGAATACAGATACGACTGGGTCATTCTCGATCCATTTGTGAATCAGCGCAGTATTCATCCACTCAGATGTCTTTCTAGGGAACAAGATAAATCAGGGACAATTTAACGACCTTTTGGAATGTTGCGAGCAGATCGTTGAATGTATGAACTGTCAGTATAAATTGTGTTTGGAGAAACCCGCATTTGGATAATAGCTTAAAACAAAAAACCGCATATAAAAATAAATGAAAGTGGTTTCCGTACTTGGTTTTTCATGTACAATACCGATACTAGCTATAAACTTCAGAATGGGAGCTGTCCCATGGCACAAGAGGTAAACCATATAGGTAGTCGCACTTGTTATGTTTTTGTCATGGAAATGGTTGATATTACTTTATTTAATTGTAAGTGAATCAAGATTCATAACTACAAAGTGGGCCAAACGCGCGATTTCGATACTTTTGTGCAAAATGGTTCGGGTATCGTTCTAAGTGTGGGAAAATTTTAGTGAAGGGTCCCATAGACAACATTTCATACGCCACAGATACGATTGCTATTAATACCGAAAGGAAGATAATGGGGCGTGTTGAATTTATTACTTAAACAGCCATGTGTAGATGTCTGGGTCTGATGTGACGACATCCTCCAAATCAAGAATTGTCCAACTCCTGCATGGTAGCTCCTAAGGTTTTTTCGATGTGATGTGTTCTGGGTATCTGCTTCAGTTTCAACATTGAACCTGCACTTGGCTCCATCCGGTCATGCCACACGCCATGAGGCAAGCCATAGATATTGTTAAAACTCAATGAAGAAGGGTTGGAGAAAGCTTTTGATTATCTCAACACACATTGTCGGACATATCACCCATCGGTCGAACTATTATAGGTTGCTGGTGGATTACTGCTGGTAGTTCCCAAAGAGGGCTTACAGTTAAAAGTGATCCAGATCCACACTTCCGCTTCCAATCAATCACACAAACAGTACGGGAACAGCGACAGTTTTTCAAGGGACGTTCCATCAACATTTGAGAAAAAATTATGTAAAAAACATTAAACTATGCAGCACACAGACTTATAACAGAACCGGTTACAGTCTTTATCTTTGTCTAATGGATTTCGCTGTAGCTGCTTTATGCAGTTGAAGGCTGAGGAATGCAATGACTTCCAAGGCCCAAAGAGCATGATCTGGTAGGAACGACGTAACCAGTGGTGTCTGGTAGTTGATTGATGTACGACTGATTTTGCAATGTATGTTTGAAGGAGAATTGATGAAATTGCCGTGTTGTAAGTTGGACGTTTATCCTTTGAAAACGAAGTCTTTTCTTTTAAAAACAAACCCCAGTCCGAGAATTGTCAGAAAAATGGCCATTAAGCAACTGCGAAAATCGTGTTGACATCAATATTGGGTCTTTAAATTGGCAAAGCTATGGATGGCGACAAAAGGATGGCGTAATAGCTTTGCTGACCCGGAAGTTAAGGAGGAACATAAGTACTAATGCTGCGTAAGAATGTTCGTGATTTCCTTGTGCTTGTGGTAGCAACAGGTTTTCCAACATTTTTCTTCATTGATTTGAATCTGCAAATAGATAAATAAAGTCGGTAAGTTTTGCAGGTAAGCTCCACGTTTCGCTTTCTTTTTACAGGTGAGGGTTCTGGTATGGGGGCGTACATATCAGGGAACAATAATATTTCAAGCGGTTAACACGCTTAAAGGAGTGGTTTACATCCCTACTGCAGGGAGGTGGTTACCTAGTGACTTTTCTTCCGGCGCAAAACCCTATTCAACCTTTGGTAAAAAGTTGGAGAATGAGTTGAATCTGAGACAAGCAATTTGTACCTAAATATCTAAAAAGGATTGTGCATGGATTAATTTTTTTAGAAAAACCGGAAACAATATCTTTGGCCGAAAAATTGTGTAGTTCGCAAGCGGTCAAAAACCGTATCAAAAAAGGTGAGTGATTTACTTAGATGATTTTTAGTTTCCCTGAAAGGACAACCGTACGTTTGGGGTTCCATAAATTAAAAAACCGGGCCAAAGGTTCCTCAGAGAGTATCCTTTAACGGTGTAAATTGGTGATACTCCTTCCAAACAGGAGCAGGCTACTCTTATAGTATTTTCACAGTGGTTTAGAGAAAACTAAACCTTGCGTAATCCTACTGAGGCATTTTTTTAAAATGATAACCTTTTTTATTCCCGCTTTTTTACTGATGTATACGAAGTATTGAGCTCGTTTCGACCAAGGCAAGGTAATTGGTCCGCAGACGTTATTCATGGCAACATTCTGTGTGAACGTGGTGCACATTAAGGACCACCTTCTCTTACTGCCATCTTCAACTTAGCTCTCTCCAAAGCAAAATTCCATCTGCCTGGAAGCGAGCTATGCTACCAATGTCTTAAAAAGGGGGAATAAAGATTATTGGAAAACTACTGTGATATCAATGCTTTCCTTGTCTCCAAAGTCTTGGGACGGATCCCAAGCATATTTTTCCGATTATTCAACCTCATATATCCGATTTTCAAATGGATTCATGCCATACCGCTCTTGAATTACACAACTTGTTGGTTCATCCATGATCTTTGGGGTGATTAATTATATACAGGGCTGGACACCGATGGAAAGAGTGCTGCATACCATGGTACTCAGCCAACTGAGTTGGACTTAAGGCAAAGTCCAACTCTTGAATCAGTCGCTAAAGAAGGACGTGCTATTCAAGCATGAACAGTATGCATAGTGAACCTGGTGAGCATCTTCACCTGGAGGCTGACTCCTCATGGGCTGAAAGTCGATGCCTAAACAGATGAGAAACGACTGTCAGATCTAAGGTTTCCTTGCAGATTGGGGCTACCTGGAAGAAAAGATCAGGGGAACCAAAACTTGTGGTTGTGGAACAGCCCCAAGACAAATGGAACATCTCTTGATCTTCCCAAATGTTAGAGCAACAATGCAGAGACAAGGACCTTGCGGAATTCAGGGAAGAAGCCAGAAATTGTAAACATGGATTTTTTAATTATGTTAATTTTTTTTTTAAAGTCATGTGAACTTTGATTTTTGCAATTTGATCTTCAAATTAGGAAAATGTCATGTGTCATGTGTGCCAAAAACAGTGAGGAAGTAGGTATAAAAAAGGAGATGTTTGTGTTATTTTAATGGTGGTTGTGGTGTATGCATGCATGCATGCATGTGTTGTGTAAGATGTTTTGACGTGGGGATAAATGCAGTAACAATAGGTTACTCATTGTTATGCTGTGAAGGGGGGGGGGGCAGGGATAATTTCTGTCGGTCCTGAGGGGAATTGACATTGGTTACAAATTAAATACTGCCAATAAGTAGCAGAACAAAAGATTTAGTCGGGGGGGGGGGGGGGTTGGAGTAGGACACGCCTTGCCTTGATTTGGGCATTGGGGATTTCCAAACGGTAATTTGGGGGAACTGGTACATGCATTACTATAGCAGTCTCGTGTCATTATATAACAAAATCTCATTTTAAACAAAAACCCTTAGGTCGATTACATCTTAGTTAATTCATATTTGGAATCAATAGTGACTTCAAAATCTGTTGGGATGTGGATTAATCCCGAAACTCACATATGGGCAGTGTTCCCCACATTGACCAGTGTTCCCAAAAGATAGTACCCAGAAGTTATGGCGTTTGATTGGCTGTTGTGTTAGGTTGGCATGTCCACCCTTTTGAGTCTATTTCACATCAACGCAAAGGTGGCGCACCACTAAATAGTTCCGGCAAAAAATAGGTAATACTAAGTATCGTTTTAACTTTTTTTTTTTTTTTTAAAACACTTGGCAAAATTGTTTTAGGCGATATCTTGTATCTATTTGGGAATTAGAAAGTAAAATTAGTGTCAATATATTGAAGCTGTGAATTCTGCATTGATATAATATAGGAAAAGCGCGATTTGTTTTTTTTTTTACAAACCAAAATAGTAGGGAACTGCATGCTTTTAGGGCGAGTATGCGTATGTGTGCTTCATTGGATGTTGGCCCGGAATTATGACTCTAGCAGAATATGGCAGGAGCATAATTTATACGCGGAGGAACCGCGTCTCGTTTCTTCTTTCGCAGAAACCCTTGATGCATGAGCGCGTACTTCCTGGTGTAAAAGGGGCGAGCTAAGCGCATAGGCGGTGGTCGGAAGGGTGTGACCCAGCAACAGCAGATCACTTCTGGTGGCCAATCAGAGGCAAGTGCATTTTTTCCCAGTAAATACGCAGAGAACTAGGAAGTATGCACCAGTCAAAGGTTTCTGTCCCCGACTATAATGTTCTGGAGCATAAATAATTGGAAAAATATCCTGTACAATATGCTCATGAGCAAATGGCAAAATGTTCCTGAGCAGTGGAGAACTGTTTGTCAAGTTACTGTATGCTCCCGGAGCATGAAGTGCAGTCAAATTTGGCTTAGAATATTTCTCCATATTATGTATGTTCCAGGACCCTATGATCCTGTACCTTATGCTCCTAGAGCACAATTTCGGGTCAAATTCTCAAAGTGGCAAACAGTGTTGTCAATGAACTGCTAGCTGTCACAAGCTGCCAATCTAACTTGAAAGTCAGTCATGAAAGTTGAAGATTTTGAAGGGTAAAATAAATAGTCATTAAAAATGGCTGGGCATGCAAATATTAACACACCCGTCCAATTGCAATTTGGATGAAAATCCAATGGACTTTGAAGCTGAGGCACACTAAGGCAAGAGTAATTCGAATTTAAAAAGGGATTGCATGTTGGGAGGAGTTGGCGTTCCTCATGATTTTGGCAATATCTTGTTTTGCCTGCCGTGACATCACGGTTGACCAGCATACCCGTTTGCTTTATTCCGTTATTGCGTTAACGAGCTTTATTCCGTCAGTGAATTAGGTGGTCAATGACGTCACGGGTGGCCAAATAAGACATTCCCGTGATTTTGGTCATTAGCATGCTCAGTAGGCCTATAGTCGTAAGATTCACTATATGTAAAATAGATCTATAGCTTTAAAAATTTCAAATTTATCACTATCACCCAAAGACCCCTATTCTTTTGAAAAAAAGAACATTTTTACTGAGAAGACCTCTACTTTCATGACTTTTTAGAAGATTTGTAAATTTGAAGTTTCAAATAAGACCCCATTTTGGGTGAAAATTTTGCAAATTACTTGCCCAAATAATCCCTATGTATTTGTGGGTAGTTTGGAAGTAATTATAGTAAGTAATTATAGTCCAGCGTACTCACAGTCCGGCTACGACGGTAAGGAATAAGGCACTCAATTTAGTTGACTCTTCACGCAACATTGGTTTCACGCTTTTTTCCGTTATCGTCTATGGTGCCCGGACTATGGCTCCCACGGACTATAGTTGCTTTCATACCTCTCGCCCAAAGACCCTATTTTTGCACCTTCTCTGTCATCAATTACCCCATGGTTTGAAAGTGTCAGCCTTACACCCATACATCCGTTTCATACGTGAGTGTTGTCGTCCCCGTGAAATTTTGCCAGTTCTACAGCTCCTAAACCTCAAATTTGGCCCAAAATTAAGTTCCAGAGTCCATATTATTTCCCAAAACCCTTTTGCTAAACTTTCAATTCACAAGCTCCCAAGTCTGACGCTTCACACCGGACACCCCTACCCAAACCAAAGTTGAGTGACACCCCCAGGTGTGTGGCACACAAGTACTTAGTGCCTGTTTTCAACCTGCTGAAGTATCGGAAATTTTTTGAGATTTCAATAATTTCAGTATTTTTTTTATTGCAAAATTAACATGTCTTCTAAGTTATGCTAGCAATGGGGATTTCAAATGTCTTATATCCATCAAATAAGCACATTTCTAGCAGCCTTCACACTTCATCATAAATTTTCGCAGCTTGTTATACACTAGTCTCAACTCCATGGCACAGTTCAAAAGCTTCAACTCACTACTGTAATTTTCAAATATAAAAGGGGGGTGGTCCGATTTAAAGGCCGACTCAGATATTTCCCGATGAGGGCGCCCTCAATTTTCAAACAAATTGTGTTTTTTGGCATGTACATAATGCTTGTCCATATACTAATACTGTGTGAAATAGCTAAGCTCAAATCGAAGTCCTTCATATAGAAAATCACATCTTTGTTTAAAAATTTCGGATCCGGAAATTTTGTTATTACACATAAATGTTTACTGACATCAAAACGAAAAATACATTCATCTCAAACTTTGGAATTGAGCGATTTAGGTGTGACTATCTAGTTTGTTCACATTTGTAATTATTAATTAAAAAGAATATAGTTCTGAAATATCTGATCGACTTTCTGTAAGTAATAAAGTTTTCATCGTGATAGAATGGGCCTGCACCCAGAAACCCATCCTGTAAAGTTTCTCGCCGATATTTCAATGCGTTTTGATGTGAGAGCAGAAACATGATTTTGATAGCCCACATCATAGAAGTACTGTGTAATAAATTAAAGTGGTCGACCAAAATGGAGTACCTTTTCGCCTATAACTTCCATATATTTGCCCTAAGATTTCACAGGGTAAAAGAGAAAAAATAGTGCTTTCTTTGATACCAAAGTTTCGACCACTTACGCGTAAAATCTGGGGTTCTGGGGACGAGGGCTATTAGTGATAGAGGCCATGGACCTTTAAACCTCAGCTGTCAGGTCTGAGTCATGACAACCGAATGCAAAAAAGGGTAAGTTCTGTTTATCATTACAGGTACACAAAGAAGGTCAGTGTAACTGTGCCCCTGGATGTGCTATATGTAGGCTCTAATGCATACAATTAGCAATCAAAGGTTACAGAAAACAACCAAGTGTATTTCAGTATGGAGAATGACCTCTGACATGGTTTTGCAGTACAGTTTCACATAACATGGTGGATTGAGGACAAGGGTTTTTAATTTTTTTAAAAGAGATGTAAATTGACAATTTTCAAAATGCTTTTCGTCTTTTAGTTTTATTGCTTTCCATCTTTTGGCATCAACACTGAGAAGCAAATCCCAATACATTCCCCCCCTTATGGCCCAACTAGGGGATAGGGGGGGGGGGTTAAGTGGACATAAATGCATTTCATGTGGCAAAACATATAAACATAACATGGGGATAGACTTGTGGCTAGTCATTTTTTTCCAAAAGAAAAATCTATTGAAAATTTTTCAACCACAACCTAACAAAACACATACGTTGTAAAACTCAATAATTCAATTCTTTACTTTAATCTGGTAGCAGAATATATAATGGCCCAAAATTAAGTCCATATTATAACAATTTAAAAAAAAAACACCATGTTTGTAAAGCCATCTTGGTTGCATCTATATTTGAGAAACAGTTGTGTTGAACACGATAAGAAGAAGAAGAGGAAGCCAGAACTGGCTCAAATTTTGGACTTCTGTTCTTCGTCATTTGTAGCACCTGACATTCCTTCTTGTGTCTCGCTCTCTACCAAATAGCCCTTTTTGCGATGACGTCAAATGCTATAGAACCATAATAAATCAACCCATTACCACCCCTGAAGATCAAATCTCTATTGCAATCTGATCTCAAAGGTTCTCTTTAATTGAAAACCAAACATGGGACTTATATTAGATTTTATACTAGAAAGTGCGTTGTTTACAGGCACAAACCACGCACGTTCACCGCTATGACTTTCAGCTTGGTATCTATAACTTGCACTACGTTGATCACCAAACTAATTGGGATTAGATGCAGTAAATCTAATGGAAACATTATATTAATTCATAAGGATTGGCAAGGCTAAGTCGATTTTGGGTATGACTCGGTTTTATTGTTTCTATGATTGTTGACGATCCAATCATCGCAAAATTCTCTTCCTCGCCCTACTGTCCGGCCAATTTGGAATATGGCCCTTGAAATTTTTTGATCCTAAAAAACAAACATTATTTAAAAATAAGTGTATAGATCACATACATGAATTTGTATTAACCCTTTCCTGGAAATGACAGTGGACAACAATGTTTGAAAAAAAAACTCGTGGCGCTTTGTCGAATTTGAACGGGCAGCAACCTCCGTATTACGTAGGCATGGCGTTCTTGCCAAATGAGCTAACAAATCAAGGTTGGTAGAGGAGGCGATAGATTATAATCTAGTATTAAGTTCGAGAGGTGTCAATCACTTTCCCCTAGCGGATAGCGTCAGAACGGTATCACTCTTAGTTCTCCCCTGCAGACAAGGATGAATTTTAATAATCTTTTTTCCAGGAAATGACTAGTGCAAACATGTTTTTGAAAAAAAAATATGTGCGACTGGTAATACCTTATAGATTTAATATAAAATTCATATCACACACCCGTTGAGTATCAATCTCCTGACCAACAAATTAATAGATTTTCACCGTGCCCTGATTAGCATACACATGTAAGCCCATGGCTTCTATTCTCTTGGAGAATTTTTGACCTTGCTTGTATACACCAATCGTTGATATACGATATTCATGATTTACTTAGATATTCTTATCAACTTACAAGTTCGTTATTTCGGAACTGTAGGGCAGAGAGAACATCTTGAAACCACCGCAAGCAGCAATGAGTATAAACTCGCTCACTGAATCAAGTCTTTAATGCTAAGCATATCTAGCGGAATAATGACTGTAAAACTAACCCCAAGCGCATGTAGGATTGTTTAATATACAGTGCTAAGACCGGCATAGGATTTCCCACCTTGAATTTCAACTATCTGAACTTTTATCCAATAATTTCCACTTTAAAGAACAATCAGGGCCTTCTATGCCTAATGGTTTCAAATAGTTGGTAGAATGACGGAATTTATTATTTTTTTTACAGAAATATTTTATAAATAAACATTAATAAGTTATACAATACAAGAAACTGATACATCAAATTTCCCCCCTAATTTAAATATATGTAATTCGCACTATAATACAGCTTTCCTTTGATATTTTAATCTCTGCTCGTTTAACAAACATGTGGTTTAAAGCGCCTCGTGAAGAATTGTCAAATGCTTCCCGTGTTATTACTTCGTGCTTATTTAGTTCGTTTAGTGTTGTTGGGAACAGGTCACCGGTGGTCTTTCGAATTGGCAACTCTCCAAAACTAGTCGTTTTTTGTAGCTCGTATAAAGAACCTCAGTGCACTCTCTATGGCGTAATCATTATACGGAATCTTTGGCCAATAACTTTGTAAGATTTGGGCAATTAATCTGTTTGAGTCGTATTTTATTTATTTTTTAAAACATGTTGTTGTGTATTATATTGAAAGTAACGACGATTCAAATGATGAACTTATTTTTTAAAATTCTGTCTACAAGAAGACACAGCTGGAGACTGGTTAATCTGTGATTTGTTTTCATTGTTGGTCCTTTTAGGTTTAAAATAGGAGGTTCATCTATATTTTAATGTCTTTGATGCACAAGAATGCAAGCTTCTTGAAATCGTTGCAAGTTTTGTTATGCAAATACATTAACAAAATCCCCTTTCAGGCAATATATGTTATAATAAACTACCCATATACGGCTTATATTTTTGGAGTTATTTTAAAATTTTAAAATTTATTGAAAAATTTACTATTCTAATGATCATTC